>CAJUXJ010000170.1:0-75667 GCA_910589775.1 Avena eriantha
TGTGTTCTTCCCGTGAACCACACATGGATCCACCAGTGTCATCGTGTCTGCTCTTCCCACAAACCACACATGGATCCACCAGTGTCATGCATGTGTGTTCTTCCCATGAACCACACATGGATCCACCGTGTCATTGTATGTCTGCTCTTCCCATGAACCACAGGTAGAGTCATCGCATGTCTACTCTTTTCATGAACCACAGCTAGATTCATTGCATGTGTGTTCTTCTCACAACCTATCATGACCACAACCAGTGTCATTGCATATGTGTTCTTCCCTATGAACAACACATGGATCCACCAATGCCATGTTGCATGTGTGTTCTTCCCAGAGACCACACATGGATACACCGGTTGTCATTGCATTTGTGTTTGTTCCCAGAACCACACATGGATCGACCTAGTGTCATTGTCTGTCTGCTCTTCCCTATGAACCACAATCGACGTCATCGCCTGCGTGCTCTTTTCCATGAACCACAACTAAGAGTCATTGATGTGTGTTCTTTTTACCCAAACCATATTATGAACCACACCCAGTGTCATTGCATGTGTGTTCTTCTCACAAACCACACATGGATCCACCGGTGTCATGGCATGCCTGGTCTTCTCATTAACCACAGCTAAAGTCATTGCATGTGTTCTTTTTTCACAAAACCACATATCACCAGAGTCATTGCATGTGTGCTCTTCCCATGAACCACACATGGATCCACCAGTGTCATTGCATGTGTGTTCTTCTCACAAACCACACATGGATCGACCCAGTGTCATCGCATGTCTGCTCTTGCCATGAGACACACATGGATCACCCAGTGTCATTGCATGTCTGCTCTTTTCATGAACCACACTAGAGTCATTGGATGTGTGTTCTTCTCACAGACCATATCACCAGTGTCATTGCATGTGTGTTCTTCCCAAAGACACACATGGATCCACCAGTGTCATGCCTGTGTGTTCTTCTCAAAAAACATATCATGAACCACACCTAGTGTCATTGCATGTGGTTCTTCTCACATAACCACACATGGATCCACCAGTGTCATTGCATGTGGTGCTTCTCATTAACCCACAGGGATCCACTGGTGTCATGGCATGTCCGCTCTTTTCATTAACCACAACTAGAGTCATTGCATGTGTGTAACTTTTCACAGACCACATATCACCAGAGTCATTGCATGTGAGTTCTTCCCACAGACTTCACAAGTGAATCCACCAGTGTCATTGCATGTGTGTCTCTTCCCATGAACCACACATGGATCCACCAGTGTCACTGCATGTGTGTTTATTCTCACAGACCACGTAAGGTATCCAGCCGGTTGTATATTGCATGTGTGTTCTTTCCCATGAACAACACATGGATCCATCGGTGTCATTGTATGTCTGCTCTTCCCATGAACCACAGGTAGAGTCATCGCATGTCTACTCTTTTCATGAACCATAGCTAGAGTCATTGCATGTGTGTTCTTCTCACACACCATATCATGAACCACACCCAGTGTCATTGCATATGTGTTCTCCCATGAACACACATGGATCCACCAGTGTCACTGCATGTCTGCTCTTCCCACAGACCACACATGGATCCACCAGTGTCATTGCATGTGTGTCTTCCCATGAACCACACCTGGATCCACCGGTGTCATTTTATGTCTGCTCTTCCCATGAACCACATGTAGAGTCATCGCATGTCTACTCTTTTCATGAACCACAGCTAGAGTCATTGCATGTGTGTTCTTCTCACAAACCATATCATGAACCACCACCCATTGTCATTGCATATGTGTTCTTCCAATGAACAACACATGGATCCACCCAATGCCATTGCATGTGTGTTCTTCCCATAGACCACACATGGATACACCGGTGTCATTGTATTTGTGTTCTTCCCATGAACCACACATGGATCCACCAGTGTCATTGTATGTTTGCTCTTCCCATGAACCACAACTAGAGTCATTGCATGCGTGCTCTTTTCATGAACAAAAACTAGAGTCATTGCATGTGTGTTCTTTTTACAAACCATATTATGAACCACACCCAGTGTCATTGCATGTGTGTTCTTCTCACAAACCACACATGGAATCCACCAGTGTCATGGCATGCCTGCTCTTCTCATTAACCACAGCTAAAGTCATTGCATGTCTGTTCTTTCCACAAACCACATATCACCAGAGTGATTGCATGTGTGCTCTTCCCATGAACCACACATGGATCCACCAGTGTCATTGCATGTGTGTTCTTCTCACAAACCACACATGGATCCACCCAGTGTCATCGCATGTCTGCTCTTGCCATGAGACACACATGGATCCACCAGTGTCATTGCATGTCAGCTCTTTTCATGAACCACAGCTAGAGTCATTGGATCTGTGTTCTTCTCACAGACCACATATCACCAGGGTCATTGCATGTGTGTTCTTCCCAAATACCACACATGGATCCACCAGTGTCATTGCATGTGTGTTCTTCTCACAAACCATATCATGAACCACACCCAGTGTCATTGCATGTGTGTTCTTCTCACATATCCACAGATGGATCCACCAGTGTCATTGCATGTGTGTTCTTCTCATTAACCCCACATGGATCCACTGGTGTAATTGCATGTCCGCTCTTTTCATTAACCACAACTAGAGTCATTGCGTGTGTGTTCTTTTCACAGACCACATATCACCAGAGTCATTGCATGTGTGTTCTTCCCACAGACCTCACAAGGATCCACCAGTGTCATTGCATGTGTGTTCTTCTCATGAACCACACATGGATCCACCAGTGTCATTGCATGTGTGTTATTCTCACAGACCACGTAAGGATCTAGCGGTGTAATTGCATGTGTGTTCTTCCCATGAACAACACATGGATCCATCGTGTCATTGTATGTCTGCTCTTCCCATGAACCACAGGTAGAGTCATCGCATGTCTACTCTTTTCATGAACCATAGCTAGAGTCATTGCATGTGTGTTCTTCTCACACACCATATCATGAACCACACCCAGTGTCATTGCATATGTGTTCTTCCCATGAACCACACATGGATCCACCAGTGTCATTGCATGTCTGCTCTTCCCACAGACCACACATGGATCCACCAGTGTCATTGCATGTGTGTTCTTCCCATGAACCACACATGGATCCACCAGTGTCATTTTATTTCTGCTCTTCCCATGAACCACAGGTAGAGTCATCGCATGTAAATACAAGCCTCTCCATAAGTTTGGACAAATCCAAACTCTTTGATCACCTCATCAAAGCGGAGATTCCAACTCCGGGATGCTTACTTCAGTCCACAGATGGATCTCTGAAGTTTGCACACCTTATCAGCATCCTTAGGATCGACAAAACCCTTAGGTTGTATCATATACAACTCTTCTTCAATATTACAATTGAGGAACGCAGTTTTGACATCCATCTGCCATATTTCATAATCGAAATATGCAGCAATTGCTAACATAATCCTAACCGACTTAACCATCGCTACGGGAGAGAATGTCTCATCGTAGTCAACTCCTTGAATTTTGTCGAAACCCCTTTGCGACAAGTCGAGCCTTATAGATGGTTACATTACCATCAACATCAGTTTTTCTTTTGAAAATCCATTTATTCTCAACGGCCTTTCGATCGTGAGGTAAGTCCACCAAGGTCCAAACCTGGTTTTCGTACATGGATTCCATCTCGGATTTCATGGCTTCTAGCCATTTGTTGGAATCAGGGCTCATCATCGCTTCTTCATACGTCGCAGGGTCATCTATTTCATCAATCATGAAATTCATAATAGGATTGCCGTACAGTTCAGGAGCTGCACGTGTCCTGCTTGACCTACGAGGTTCGGTAGTGTCCTCTTTCGGAGTTTCATGATCAATATCGTTAGCTCTCTCTTCATTAGGTGAAGTCAACTCCGAAACAACTTCCGGTGCTGCGCTACTCGCCATTTCATGAAGAGAAGGTTCAATAACCTCTTCGAGTTCTACCTTCCGACTACTCACACCCTTCGCGAGAAACTCCTTCTCAAGAAAGGATCCATTCTTCGCAACAAAGACCTTGCCCTCGGATCTGTGATAGAAGGTATACCCAATCGTTTCCTTAGGGTATCCTATGAAGACGCATTTTTCCGCTTTGGGTTCGAGTTTATCCGGTTGAAGTTTCTTCACATAAACATCGCATCCCCAAACTTTAAGAAATGACAGCTTAGGTTTGTTTCCAAACCATAATTCATACGGTGCCCTATTTAAAGTGAATAAAGCGGTTTCCAGTGCATAACCCCAAAAAGAAAGTGGCAAGTCAGTCAGAGACATCATAGATCGAACCATATCCAATAAAGTACGATTACGACGTTCTGACACACCATTACGTTGTGGTGTTCCGGCAGGCGTGAGTTGTGAAACTATTCCACAGTCTTTCATATGTGTGCTAAACTAGTAACTAAGATACTCTCCTCCACGGTCGGACCGCAGAAATTTGATCTTTCTGTTACGATGATTTTCCACTTCATTCTGAAATTCATTGAACTTTTCAAAGGTTTCAGACTTATGTTTCATCAAATGGATATACCCGTATCTACTCAAATCATCCATGAAAGTAACAAAATAACGATATCCACCTCGCGCCGACACACTCATTGGTCCACACACATCAGTATGTATGATTTCCAATAAATCTGTCGCCCGTTCCATTGAACCGGAAAACGGCGTTCTAGTCATCTTGCCCATAAGGCATGGCTCACATGTATCAAATGATTCAAAATCAAGTGATTCCAAAAGTCCATCAGAATGGAGTTTCTTCATGCGTTTAACACCAATAGGACCTAGACGGCAGTGCCACATATATGCAGATATATCATTATCAAGTTTAATCCTTTTAGCATCAACATTATGAATATGCGTAATACTACTATCGAGATCCAACAGAAATAAACCATTCACCACAGGTGCATGACCATGAAAGATATTATTCATATAAATCGAACAACCATTGTTTTCAGACTTAAACGAATAACCACTTTGCATCAAACACGATCCGGATACAATGTTCATGCTCAGTGTAGGCACTAAATAACAATTATTCAGGTTTATAACCAATCCCGACGGCATATGGAGAGGCAGCGTTCCGACGGCGATCACATCAACTCTTGATCCATTGCCGACCCGCATCGTGACCTCATCCCTTGCTAGTTGTCGCTTGTTCCGCAGCCCCTGAACCGAGTTACATATATTAGCAACCTGATCCCGTATCAAATACCCAGGTGCTACTGCGAGTACTAGTCAAGTACACATCAATAACGTGTATATCACATATACCTTTGTTTGCCTTGCCAGCCTTCTTGTCCGCCAAATACTTGGGGCAGTTGCGCTTCCAATGGCCAGTCCCCTTGCAATAGTAGCACTCGGTGTCAGACTTAGGCCAGCTCGGGGTTTCTTTTCAGGCCCGACAACAGATTTGCCGCCCTTCTTTCCCTTCTGCTTACCTCTCTTGTCCTTCTTGAAACCGGTGGTCTTATTGATCATCAACACTTGATGTTCTTTCCTAATTTCCACTTCTGCAGTCTTAAGCATTGACAGAAGCTCGGGAAGAGACTTCTTCATGCCTTGCATATTATAGTTCATCACGAAGCTCTTGTAGCTAGGTGGTAGAGATTGGAGAACACGATGTATGCCTAAGTCAATGGGGATCGTTATTCCCAAGGACACAAGCTTATCGGCGTACCCAGACATGCAGCTAAAGAACTTTTCAGAACTTTTCAGAGCTTGAGTACGTGCTCACTAACGGAGCTGTTCTCTTCCATCATGCAGCTAAAGAACTTTTCAGAAGCATTATAACTCTCTACGGCAACATGGGTGTTGAAAATCATTTTCAATTTTCCCATGGTATCAAAGGCATTGCCATTTTCGAAACGTTTTCGAAGTTCTGGCTCTAGCCCATACAGTATGCCGCAATGAACTAAGTTGTGGTCCTCCTGACGAGTTATATAGATGTTCTTTTCCTCGTTAGGGGCATCAGGAGCTGGTGGGGGGCCTAGCGGCGCCTCTAGCACATATTGCTTTCTCCATGAACACATTGAAATTAAAAGCAGGTGGTGCCATCTACAACAGAATTTGTAAAATATATTTAGACTAAGTTTATGATAGATTGAGTTCAACTAATCCAAATTACTAATGAACTCCCACTCAAAAACGACATCCCTCGTGTCCTTTTGGTGATTACATGAACAAAATCCACTACACCAAGTCCGATCATCACGTGAGTCGGTGTAGCTTCAAAGGCGAGCATCTATATGGGCATCATATCAACTATATGACTCATGCTTAACCTTTCGGTCCGTGTTCTGAGGCCATGTCTGTACATGCTAGGCTCGTCAAGTAAGAACCTTAGTATTCGCGTGTGTAAAACTGTCTTACACCCGTTGTACGAAAGCGTAGAGTCGAGAACACCCGATCATCACGTGATGCCTCAAAACACGATCCACAAAACGGTGCATACTTAAGGAAGAACACATTTTATCTTGATATCTAAATGAGGGATCATCTTATAATGCTACTAAAAGCGCCAAACTAGCAATATAAGATGCTAACATCTAATGTGTGAAGTGAGGTGATATGGTCCATGCATTTGATCTCTATCATTTGCATCGTGGTATGATCTCTATCATTCCTTTGTGTGTAAGGCCAAGGTCTATGGAACTTACACGTTAAGTGAGTTGTAAGAGTATCTATCATACATCTACTTACAACAATACCATATCAAGACACTAGCCCAGCAACGATCTAAACTAGACGCCTCTAATTTATCAATTGCAAGTTTTACGTGGCTTAGGGCTTTCGGAGATAGAACCGGTCTTACCTACGAACATGAACCACAACGAGGATAACCAAGTTATTAGCAACTCGTTGTAAATTAGATATTGACTATAGTAGGAGAGACAGACACCCGCTAGCCACTTATGCAAAACTAGTTGCATGTCAGTCGTGGAACCGGTCTCATGTACGATGACATGTAAGGTTGGTCCAGGCCACTTCATCCCACTATGCCACCAATATCCAAAGTACATAGAAGATGCAATAACATGATCATCATCGCCCACATATAAACATATGTGTACTACCCGTGCAAAGCACCTACGCATAGATCAGGCTCTGATACCACTGTTGGGTCCGCAGCATAGAAAACAAAAAATTTCCTACGATGAGAACTATACGCCAAGATCTACCTACTAGATACAGAGCAACGGGTGGACATACATCCATGGAGAACTTACCCTCGAAGACAACGAGTTTTGTTAACGAGTAGGAACTCGTGGTTGATGTAGTCGTACGCTTGCCGATCTCAAGATCGTGTGGAAGTCCGAGCGCCGTAAATCAGCAGCGCATCCGTCCTCGCACACATGTTCAAGCCACCGAACAACCTCCACCTCCTCGCTCCAGCGAATCAGCGGAAGCAGCAACTCCTTCCAGACGCAAGGACACCGGGAACATGTATCTCGCTAATCCGAGACCATGGGGAAATATCTAGAGGGGGAGAGACATCCTTCACGAGGAGGTGTAGTTTGTGAGAGGGGAGAGGGGGGCTTTATATAGGAGGGAGGGAGACCCCTCCCCTCCCATAGCCGGTGCATGAGGGGGGACTCCTCCCCCCTTCATTCATGTGGTGAACCTCCACTCACATAAACATGGCCTCCACCCAAAATCCCACTCACATGTATTTAATTTCCACCAAATTAAATGCAACTCTCAATTAATAAAACTCTTTTATTTATTTTATTCAGAATTTTGTTAATTACTTTAATTAACAAACATTCACATAAAACCCCTTGCAACATTTCAATATCACATGCAGAACCACTTTCTACAATTTCACCCGAAACAATTCCGGTTTCTATCGAAACATTTCCTGCGCTTTGCAAACCTTTTGTCTGGAACATATGTGCTCCTAAATGGTGTCCGGCAACCCTTAAGTGTGTCACCCTACGGTTCGCAAATAATGCAGACATGATTGAGACTCCTCTCAGATCAATAATCAGAAGCGGGACCTGGAGATCCATACTAACTCCTGCATATTCAACGATGACTTCTGTGATCGTGAGAACCTTTAACGTCAGCAATTTAATCCCTTTGTCTCATGATATAATACATGTCCGAGATTCGATCATCGGTACCCAAATACCTAGTTTGATCTCGTTACCGACATGCACTCTTTTCTCGTTCCCGTGATATAACATTCTAGTGATCACATCACTTGCTTGCAAGCTATCTTAATGTGATATCACTGAGAGGGCACAGAGTATATCTATCCATCATCGGGATTGACAAATTCCACTCTTGATCCATGAGCTTCAACATAACACCTTCATACCACTGAACCCACCTTTATGGTCACCCTGTTACGGTTTTTGATGTTATCAAGATACTCTTCCGGTGTTAGCAATTAACATGATCTCATGGTCTAAGGACTAATACTACTTTGTATGATGTTATAGCAATATAAACATAATGACTTGATCGTAATGCTATACTTCGGATGAATGTTCATTACATCATTTCACAAATGCTTGTGACCTTGTTATTAACAACATCCAATGTCCATGATCAGGAAAACCTTGATCATCTTGTTAATCAACAAGCTAGTCTATAAGAGAGGCATAACTAGGAACCCTTTTTGTTTATTAAACACACATGTATTGATGTTTCCTATCAATACAATTATAGCATGCAAAATAAACATCTATCATATACAAGGAATACATAATAACAACTTTATTATTGCCTCTCAGGGCATATTTCCTTCAGTCTCCCACTTGCACTAGAGACAATAATCTAGTTTACATAGTGATAAATCTAACACCCATGGAGTTCTGGTGTTGATCATGTTTTGCCCTAGGGAGTACTTTAGTCAACGGATCTGCAACATTCAGGTCCGTGTGCACTTTACAAATCTTTATATCTCCATCCTTGACATGCTCGCGGATGGAGTGAAACCGGCGCTTAATATGCTTGGAATTCTTGTGAGACCTTGGTTCCTTGGCGTTGGCTATGGCTCCATTGTTGTCACCATAGATCACCATTGGGTCCAACGCACTAGGAACCACACCCAGTTCCGTTATGAATTCCTTCATCCAAACCGCTTCCTGCGCTACTTCTGAAGTAGCAACATATTCCGCCTTCGTCATTGATCCAGCCACCACAGGTTGTTTGGAGCTCCTCCAACTAACTGCTGCTCTGTTGAAGAGAAATACGTATCCGGATTGAGACTTAGAGTCATCCAGATCAGTGTCAAAGTTAGCATCGACATAACACTTAGCGACTAGCTCTTCTTCACCTCCGTATATGTTGGGGGGATACCCCCGGGTAGGGTCACGCCGGGGTATAAAGGCCGAGTTAGCCGAGGTTCGGCAAGGTCAAAGCAGATGCTGGCCGGGTCACCTCAAGGCAGGCCGAATCACGGGGTAATCCGGACCTGGGGGCGTTCGCCTAACTAGCCCTCATCCGACTTGAGCGGTAAGTCAGAAGCGTATGTCTAACCTGTAGGCAAGAAAAGGATGTGGCCGGATGAACCATCGTCCGGGTCGTAGTAACGTTCTAGGAGAAGGAAGGAATCTCGCTGGTCAAAAGGAGCCCCCGTACGCACTGCCTGAGCGAAGCGAGCAAGGACTGGACCACCGGGGCGTGGCCGACAAGCGTGACGACGCCCGTGTCAGCTGACGAGGGTGCCGCAGTGGCTCACGTAGCTAAAGCGTAGCTGACGCGGGGGAAAAAGCACCCCGGTCGGTTTACCACTTTGGGAGGGGGCATATTCTTAGGAATATGCCTCCACGTATGCCCTAGGCTGAAACCGAGCCTCCCCTATAAAAGGGGGGCTAGGGATTCAGTAGAGGGGGTTGGCGTTTTATTCTCTGGACAGTTCTGTTAAGGTCTAGGGATTCAGGTGAGATCTGTGGGTGAGAGTAAGAGAGCCTCTTCTTCCTCCTCTCGCCTATACAGCTCTAGGAGCACTTGTAACCTTGGAAGGAAATCAATACAAATTCTTGTATGGAGAATCACTTCGCTATCCCTCCCTAGATTCCCCTAGCGTGTATTAGTCCCCACCTTCAGCCTATAAATGGCATCTGCCGTGACACCACCACGACAGTTGGCGCCCACCGTGGGGCTAGCGGCCCTAGCAGGGGTCAAGATCCAGATGAGAAACTTCATCGCCACTGGTGAGCGCATGGTCTCTGGGCTCGACCAGCACTTTGAAGCGCGGGACTTCTTCAGCGACAACGTAGGCTGCTTCAGCACGCGTCCTCTCCTGCGCAACGGCATCTTCCTCAAGCTCGGCGCGCACAAGGTCTACGTCGCGGTGGACATGTCAGGCGTTCATCCGCGCCACGTCGTCGAAGCAGGCGAACCAACCCTCACTGTGACCTGCGGGGAGTGTATCGCTCGTTCCCCGGACCGTGCAGAGGTAATGATGACAGCGCTGGGTGCGGTTACGAACAAGGATCCGACGCCAGATGCGGAGGTGACGCCCAAGGCACCAAGGAAAGGTAGGGGTCCTCCGCTAGAGAGGCCGGAAAACGTGCTGAGAGAGGCAATGGATAGCTTGGCAAACCCTGTAGTATCAGCGGTAGATCCGGCTCGTGCACAGGCCGAGCTGGAAGAAACTAGGAAAAAAATACTTGGGGGCGCAAAGAAAATAGCCGCAGCCCAGCAGTCGTTGAACATGACACTGCAAGAGTATGCTAAGGTGAACAAAGTTGATACTGTAAAAGTTAAAGGGAGAAATCTTATGAGTGAGATGAACAGAGAAGGTGATGTCGAAATCGAGGAATCAGAAAACTGTTTTTCCGTGGGGCTGCCGAGGTATAGTACCCCGGCGAAGAACCTCAGAGCGGCGGATGCAGCTGCATGCGAGTTAGAGGGACTGACGGGTGAAGCCCGGCAAAGGCAGCAAAACCGGGTTAACGAGCTGGTTCGAATTGCGAACAGGCGAAACGAGGAACTGCTCAGGGCGAACCTAGGAGAGAGCTGGGGCCTCCAAGATTGTCCATTCGGCGATGGGTAACCCAGAGAAATCTGCTGGAGCCGCGTCGTCCCCTCATGGCGATCCAAGGAGAGAGGAGGTCGTAACCTCGGCCAGACGGAACAAACAGATTGTCCCGTATGACCCGACACAGGCAGGGAAAGAAAAAGAAGCGCAGAAAAATGATGATCGACGGAGTGTGAGCCGAGGCGAAGCTGGCCGAGGTAACCGTGACCAAGGCAATGCCGGTCAAAGGAACATTGTCAACGTTAATGCCGGGCAAAAAAATCCAGCTGGAGCAAGACAACCGCAGCAGCGGAACATGCCGAGGCAAGAGCACAGTGCGGGCCGAGGTATGCAACAGAAAGGTGCGCCGCAGGAACAAAACCGATATAACGACAGTGATTCGGAAATGGCAAATGCGGGATACCTGAGACCGGACTATCATGTGATAGGGTCGAGACTGGGAAGCAGGGATTTGATGCCGAATGATGCGAGGTTGAAACTGGATCGACTATATAGGTCGGAACAGATAGAATGTCAGGGCCCACCGGGTCCAGCATGTTTTGGACCTCGGATCATGAAAGAGCCACCAGTCCCGAACTTTCAGTTGCCCAGGGGCACCAAGACCTATGACGGTAGTACCAAGCCAGAGGATTGGCTGATAAACTACGCTACCGCTGTAAAAATTGCCACAGGCAACCTGAGATGGGCCGTACGATATGTACCCCAGATTGGAAGGTCCAGCAAGGGAGTGGTTAAACAATTTGCCACCAGGAAGCATCAACAGCTGGATAGATTTCGAGGAGATGTTCATCAGCAATTTTTCGAGTACGTATCAAAGGCCAAATAGGCCACAGACCCTAGCTATGTGCAAACAGCGACCCAATGAGACGGACCGGGATTTTTGACCCGGTGGTGTACCGTGAGAAATTCATGCGAGGGCGTGATAGAATCACAGGCCATAGCATGGTTTGCACAGGGGTGCAGGTATGGAAGCGAGTTATGGATGAAGTTGCAACGGAAAATGCCGGCAACGTTGGCAGAGATGATCCGGATCGCAGATTCGTATGCGTTGGGTGACCCGACCCAACCAAGGCTCGCCTCAAACGAGTCAAGCGATGAGTACTATCAGAGGGATGGATCCGGATCATCCCGGAGAAATGATTACAGAGGAAAAAGGAGAGATGATCGACCAGACCATCGGTACGGTTCGCACCAAGTAGCAGCCGTGAGTCAAGATCAACCCGGAGCAGGGGGTAGTCAGCGCCAGAAAACTGGAGGTCAATGGACCCCAAGGAACGATGGGAAGAAAACTTGGACACCGGAGCAAAAGAAGCAATGGCAAGAAAGGAAAGACCATCCGAGGTATACTTACAAGTCAATGTTGGACCAGCCGTGTAAGTTTCACACGCCAAATCCGAACAACCCAGCGGGTCATACGACGAGGCAATGCGAGTGGATGTGCAAGATCGAGCAAGGTGGTTCGGGGAATGCTCAAGCACCCCGGAATGATCAGCCTCGGCAGGAGTTACCCCGGCAGCAATTGCTCTCCGGAGCGAACACACAACAGCTAATGTTGCCTCCCCCTCCGCCGAGGTATGATAACAATGAAAGAAGGGATGCAGTGCATCAAGTAGAAAATCAACATCAGCCGGATCAGAGACACCCCGAAAATGAGGGGAGAAACGAGTACAGGGAACATCACCAGAGCTACTGTGTATTTACCACAGAGGAAACTGATAGAAAAAGCTTGCAGCGTAGGCATATGGAGGTGAATGCGGTAATGCCGGCAGTGACGAGGTACATGCCTTGGTCCGATCAGGAAATCACTTAGAGCATTAGGGATCACCCCAAGCTCATGCCGAGCCCTGGTTCGTATGCATTTGTGCTAGATCCTACATTCATTGGGCCTACCATTAACGTAAGATTCTCAAAGGTACTGATCGACAACGGCATTAGCATAAATATCATGTATGCGGACACAATGCGCAAGTTGGGTATCTCGGAGAACATGCTCCAGGCCACGAAGACAACTTTCCATGGCATTATGCCCGGCATTTCTTGCGAGCCCATAGGCAAGGTCCGGGTCGACGTCTTTTTCGGCACGAGGGACAATTGCTGAACTGAAAATCTGGAGTTCGAAGTGGTGAACTTGGAAAGCGCATATCATGCATTGCTCGGAAGGCCAGCGCTGAACAAGTTCATGGCAAGTTGTCATATCAGCTATTTGAAAATGAAATTGCCCGGACCAAATGGAGTAATTACAATTGCTGGGGACTTCCGACGTTCGATGGAATGTGCGTCGGCCGGATCAAACTTAGCCGAGTCACTTGTGATCGCGCAGGAAAAAAGGAAAATTCAAGAGGTGGCTGCGCTGGCTCAGTCCGCGCAACAGTATATGCCGGTGCTGAGTAACCTGCATGGAACCGTCTCCTTCCAGGCCACGAAAGATACCAAGAAGGTTCCCGTTGATGACATGTTCCCAGAGCGCACCGTAACGATTGGTGCCGGGCTAAGTGATAAATAGGAAAGCGAGCTCGTCAGCTTCCTCCGTGAGAATCGGGACATTTTTGCTTGGTCCACACAGGACTTGCAAGGTGTTCCGAGGGAGTTGGACGAGCACTCTTTAAATGTGAGACCCGGAGCTAAGCCGGTGAAGCAACCTCTCCGCCGCTTCGCCGAAGATAGGAGGAAAGTCATTGGGGATGAGATAGCTCGGTTGCTAGCTGCAGGATTTATCATGGAGGTCCTTTACCCCGATTGGCTGTCTAATCCGGTGCTGGTGGAAAAGAAAAAGGATGATCCGAACGTGGCAGTGGTTTGGCGCATGTGTATCGACTACACGAACCTGAACAAGGCGTGTCCAAAAGATCCATTCTCGCTGCCAAGAATAGATCAGGTCATAGACTCAACTGCTGGATGTGAACTGTTGTCATTCATCGATGCTTATTCTGGTTTGCACCAGATACCTCTGAATCTGGATGATCAAATAAAGACTGCATTTATTACCACGTATGGGGCTTATTGCTATCGCACCATGCCGTTTGGTTTACGTAATGCAGGGGCAACGTACCAGAGATGTATGCAAAAATGTTTGCATGACCAAATAGGTCAAAATGTACAGGTATACGTGGATGATGTGGTTATCAAGACCAAGGAAAGCAAAACGCTCCTTGACGATATCAGGCAAACGTTCGCAAACCTAAGGAGGTTCTGGATGAAACTTAACCCGGAAAAATGCACCTTCGGTGTCTCGGCTGGAAAATTGCTCGGCTTTCTGGTTTCCAGCCAAGGTATCGAAGTTAATCCAACCAAGATCCGAGCCATCGAACGAATGGAACTGCTAAAGTGTCTTAACAATGTCCAGAAGTTTACAGGTTGCCTGGCCTCGTTAAGTCGGTTTGTATGTCGGTTGGGAGAAAAGGCATTGCCTCTCTATCAACTCATGAAAAAGTCGGATAAGTTCATTTGGACGCCACAGGCTGATGAGGCCTTTACCCACCTAAAGAAAATGTTAGCCATGGCGCCAATGCTAGCCTCACCACTATCAAAAGAGCCAATGTTGCTCTATATAGCCGCAACCAACCGAGTTGTAAGTGCAGTGACAGTGGTGGAACGTGATGAGGAAGGTAAGTCAGTGCAAAGACCGGTGTATTATTTGAGTGAAGTGTTGTCAACCTCAAAGCAGAACTACCCACACTATCAAAAAGTGGCGTATGGCGGTACATGGCCGCCAAGAAATTGAAGCATTACTTTGAAGAGCATCCCATCTGGGTCATATGTGAGGCCCCTATATCCGAGATAATGAGTAACAAGGATGCAAGCGGCAGAATTGCAAAATGGGCAATTGAGCTAGCTCCTTACGCTCCGCAGTATGACCGGAGAGAAGCTGTAAAGTCTCAGGCTGTGGCAGACTTTTTCATGGACTGGGCCGAGGTATAGTACGAACCACCACTTCCGGATCCGAACTATTGGCGGATGCACTTTGACGGATCAAAAACCAAAACCGGGCTAGGTGCAGGAGTTGTCCTCACGTCGCCAAAGAAGGACCAGTTGAAATACGTGCTGCAGATCCACTTCACCGCATCGAATAATGTCGCTGAGTATGAAGCACTTGTGCATGGGCTCAAGGTAGCAAAGGAAATTGGTATACGTCGGATTATATGCTTTGGCGACTCGGATTTAGTGGTGCAGCAAGTGTCCGGAGTGTGGGACGCTCTTTATCCAAACATGGCACTATATAGATTTCACGTGCAGAAGATTTCTGGTTACTTTGAAGGATGCGAATTTCATCATGTACCCCGGGTGGAAAATGAGGCTGCCGACATGCTGTCGAAGCTCGGGTCAACCAGACAAGCAATTCCACCGGGTGTAGCATTAGAGCACCTCAAGAAACCATCCATCAGGCCATCCCCGGAATCCGAGTCCATCTACGTCCCGGAGGACACAGAGTCCGAAGCTGCGCCCATGGACGTTGACACGGGAAGTGGTGCGCAAATCTTGGGGACTGCTTCGGCAAACCCGGGGACTGCTTCGCAAGACCCGGGGACTGCTCAGCGTAGTCCGGTTGAAGTTATGTCGGTGGATCAGATGGAGATAGATGAGGACGTGTTCCCCGTGTGGCCAATACCGGCTTGGGCACTGCCTATATTTCAATTCCTGAAAGATGGAACATTACCCACTGAGGAGGTGTTGTCCAGGCAAACACAGAGAAGGGCAAAGGCTTACACGATCATCAATTCCGAGTTATACAAAAGAAGTGTGACCAATGTCCTCCAGCGGTGTGTTGACCGAGACGAAGGGCTTGAAATCATCCGAGATATACATCAGGGGGAATGCGGGCATCACGCCTCATCCCGAGCCTTGATAGCGAAAGCTTTCCGACACGGATTCTACTGGCCAAACGCCTTAGAGCAAGCAGAAGATCTGGTGAGAAAATGTAATGGATGTCAGAGGTACGCTGCAAAGACGCATATGCCAATGTCGGAACTCAAGACCATCCCAATCACTTGGCCATTTGCCGTATGGTGCCTGGATATGATGGGCCCGTTCAAACCAGCAAGAGGAAACATGACTCACATTTTGATAACGGTGGACAAGTTTACGAAGTGGATCGAGGTAAAGCCTATAAGAAAATGTGATGGAGCTACGGCCATAACTTTTCTCAAAGATATCATCTTGAGTTACGGTTATCCACATAGTATCATAACTGATAATGGCACAAATTTTGCGGAAGGAGCATTTGCTCGTTTTTGCCGGGATAAGAGGATCCGACTTGACGTAGCTTCGGTAGCCCACCCCGCATCGAACGGGCAAGTGGAGAGATCCAACAGATTATTATTATCCGGGATAAAACCCCGACTCATTGAGCCGCTGCAAAGATCAGCGGGGTGCTGGATAGAAGAACTACCAGCGGTACTGTGGAGTTTAAGAACAACTCCGAATCGATCAACAGGCTATACGCCGTTTTTTCTGGTATATGGGGCAGAAGCTGTACTACCAGTCGACATAGAGCATGATTCGCCTAGAGTCACCCAATACACAGAAGCCGAAGTGCAAGAATACCAGAAAAATGATGTTGATCTGCTGGAAGAAGTGAGAGAACTGGCACTGTCTAGATCCGCCATATATCAGCAAAATCTCCGATGCTATCATAGCCGGAAAGTGTGCCCCCGAGTCTTTCGGGAAGGCGACCTGGTGCTCCGGTTGGTACAACGTACTACTGGAATGCATAAATTATCCCCCCATGGGAAGGCCATTCATCGTGAGCAAAGCATTGCACAATGATTCTTACTATCTTATAGATGCAAAGCCACAGGAAAAGAACAAGGCGGACAGATCCGGTGAGGAATCTAAACGTCCATGGAATGTAGCTCTCCTTCGTCCTTTCTACACTTAGCGAAGAAGTGTATGTATCCGGGTTATCTCATATGTCGGTATGTATGTCGGCAATGAGCTTATCAATGAAATGTTGACACCTCGAGCAGTAACTCGGGGACTGCCTTAATAATGTTTGTTGTCTTTTGTTATTTGTGCGTTGGCTGGAATAGGTTATTCTACTTAGCTCGGATTAGTAGTGTGTGAGCACCAAAAACCCAGCTCTTCGACTTGCTGCTGTCCAACAAGAATTAGCTTCCTGGCAAGCAAGAGAACAAGTTTGGAATTGCATAGCACATGAAAAACGACTAAGGAAAAGAATTTATTCGAGCCGACGTTTGTTTTCCGGACTAACCCCGTATTTATTTTTGAGCTAAGTCTAAATGTTTCCCAGTATTGTTAAGACAATTTTTCAGGCTCGGATTCGTAAGATGTAAAACCGAATCAAGGTAGACACGATCCGAGCCAAAAGATTGAACGAACAAGAAAAAGAAACTTGGGGACCACGCCCAAGTTAATCCGGCATAAGTACTCAGTAGCAAAATATCACATGTATTTGGAATACAATTCCACCCGGCATACCGAGGATCTCATGAATTTTCAAGTGTTTTTACTTAGGAGCAGCAGGAGGGAGTTCGGCATCATCATTGCCCTCTTCGATATCCGAGGCAGTGTCCTCCTCGTCTTCACCCGAGTCATCTTCAATATTCTCAACTTCCTCTTCGCCTGCGGCTTCCAGGAAGCTCGGACCCTCAGTCCATTCATGAATGGGGGCATATTCAATGAGGATGTGGGCCCAAGCCTAGCGCCGAGCTACCCACTCCGGGTCATCTGTCCATTTGGACCTGGTGCGCAGCCATGTGAGGAGGCTGAGATCTATCTTTTTGTACCACGTCAAAAAGTGGTGAAGAACGGTATTGCCAGCAGCACGGCCAGCGGATTCTCGCCAGAGGTCGAGCTGGGTTTCAACTTCTGAAAGCCTTTCAGCGAGCTGCATGACTCTCTCTGGAGCGTCATCGGCGGGCCAGAAGGCGTTGAAGATCCGGACTGAAACATCGAGGAGGTCCCTGCCGTAGTTCTTGATAATTTCCACGCGAGATGACAGGCTGACCAACAGGTCCTCCATGTCAAAGGGAATGCTCTCACCCTCAGCAGTGACCGGGGTACCTCTTTCTCGGCGGAAATTGGCAACAGCAGCACTTGCAATGGCAGTACCCTCTGGAAAGTGGCCTGGGAAACAAGGCAAAGGAAAAAGTTGAGAAAATAAGACATGAGAAATAACCCGGAGAAGTAAGGCGGATAAAGGAAAAGAAGTTACGAGAGATGTGACTGTGAATCCGGGTCAACTCCTTGATGCAAGCATCACGCCTTTTCTGAAGCTGCTTGAGCTCAGCATTTGCCGACCCAAGTTTGACCTCGGCTTCCTGAAGGAGCTCGCGATCCTTAGCACTTTGGAGTTTGAGGCGCTCATGTTCCTCGGTGAAGTCCTGGCCAACATTTTTCAGCTCGGTTTGGTGCTGCGACTTCATCTTAGCCATTTCAGCTTTGAGCTTGGCTATGTCATCATCTTTGGTCCGGAGGAGGGCGAGCTCATCATCTTTCTTCTTCAGCTCGGCTTGATGCTGTCCTGCTTGTTCGAGAAAATGCAGCATCATGTCAGGCACATGCACACTTTCTTCAAGCAATGCTGAAACCGTGTGTTGGCCCGGCAGAGCCGAGGTATGAATGTTTGCCGAGCCAAGGAGGTAAAATGATGAAAAGCACAGTAAAGAACAGATAAGAAGGACGTACCCTTGATTTGCTCCAAGTTCTTTCGCATTATTTTGTTTCAGCTTCCACCCCAGCTGTGGAAACCGAACAGTCAGATCAGTTCGGCAAACGAAGTGGAAGAAAAATGAGGAAAGGAATGAGAAAGAAATTTACCCCTTTTCTCATACTCAGCGACGAGTGCAGCCTGTTTCGTGCGAAGATTTTTGTGCGTATCCAACAAGCGCTAGAATTCAGCACTTCGGCGGTTGGTGGTCACCTAAAAAAGATATAGAAACTTAAGCCGGCTCTAGGTGTGTGCATGTTCGAAGTGTACTAAAATCCGGGCCAAGTGGAACTTAACCCGGCTCTAGGTCTGTGCATGTTCGAAGTGTACTAAAATCCGGGCCAAGTGGAACTTAACCCGGCTCTAGGTGTGTGCATGTTCGAAGTGTACTAAAATCCGGGCCAAGTGGAACTTAACCCGGCTCTAGGTCTATGCATGTTCGAAGTGTACTAAAATCCGGGCCAAGTGGAACTTAACCCGGCGCTAGGTGTGTGCATGTTCGAAGTTATCATGGAGCTAGGTTAGTTCTATAAAAGAGCATCCGGCCGAGTAACAAGTTACTCCCCCGGAGGCTCGGGGACTAATGGTTATTATCTACAATTTGCAAAGGAGAAACGGCGTACCTCCATCATCCGTCTAGCGAGGCTACTGGCCTTGGTGGCGGTATTCACTTGATCAGATTCGTGGATTACCTCGGCCTTGTTCCAGTTCATGACGAACTCCATCAGGCTCGGGGGATACCGTTCACCTGTGGGCATATGTGGCGTCACCAAACCCTTAGCATGTGCCTCCTTCCTCTCCACCAAGGCAAGGGCGGGGCTGGTGTGCAGAACCAACTGCTGAGCTTCGGTTGGCTCGGCAAGCGCGTCCTTTGCCGCTGGTGCCTTCTTGGGGAGCATGGATTCAAGGGTACGTTGCCCAGGCTCGGCAGTGCTGGGCTTGGCAGCATCTTAAGTCTTCTTGCCCTTGACTTGCTGGGAAGAAGAAGCCGTAGCAACGGTTTTCCCCTGCCGAGGTTGAGAGGACTCGGAAGATGCAGAGGAACTGGGCGCTACTACTTTCGTTGCTGGAGTCGGTGCCGGCGCTGATGTTTTCGCTGCCGGGGTTGGTGCTGCTGCCCAGGCTGGAGTTGGTGCTGTTTTGGCTGCTGGTACTGGAACAGATGCTGGAGTCGAGGTAGCTTTAGTGGCTGCTGGTTGTGGCATCGCCGAGGTAGTGGCTCCCATTGTTCTGGCTGGGCCAGTTTCCCCCGCCCCAGGATGATCCGGAGCGGCCGCAGAGCTTTCTGGAATGGGGCTCACCGGACGTGACTCGTCGCCACGACGGGGCGAGGGGCTGGCCTGGAGAGGCGATGAGATACTGGACCCACTCTGAGGGACCTCCACCGGAGCTCTGTGAAATCAGGTAACGTCAAAAGGAAAATTACGACGAAGTAAGGAAGAGCGAGTTACAGAAGAAAGAAGGACTTACGCATCCGAGGTTTCGGCTGCTCTGGGTTTCCGAGCCCTTCATGCTGGGGCCTTATTTCGCCTTTTAACGGGCTCGGAAGGTCCGGAGGAAGAGCTTGTGGAGGCCGCGCGCTTTTTCTTTGGCCCCACCAGAACTGGCTCGCCTGTGGCGAGGGGAGGATCCTCGTGGATATGGCCACCGGCCTGAGCTGATGGTGGAAAAGCAAAAGAAAGGGGGACAGCCTCAAACGGTTCAATTATCTCGATATCCAAGTAATCTTCATCATCGGGCCAATCTCTAGCAGAAGAGAAGTTACCCGTGGGTCGTTTCGTGGCGTCGGTCATGGGGAGGAACATCTCTTGGTCCGGCTCCTCCATGTCCGAAGTCTCCCAGTCCGGTGCCCACTTAAGGGTCGGATCCATGCCGTCCTCGAGCGTTTGCTGAAGGAATAGCTGAGGAAAAGAGTAAACAGACGAATCAAAAATGCAACAATAACAGACAAGTAACTGGTCCGGGGTAAGGTTGCATAATGAAACTTACCATGGGAGGAAGACGGTCACGGCAGAAATGCTCAATCCCCCAAGTTCAGTCAGAGGAGAAGTCCTTATGAGTGGTGAAGAGAGCCTTAACCCGGCAAAAGATCTCCGTGTTGTTCAGTTCGAAAGATGAAGTCCAGTTGGGATCGCGGCCATAGCTCATATGGCACACCTTGTGGGTGCGCTTCTGGAGAGGGGAGATTCGGTTGCGCACGAAAGTGATCATCGCATCCTCGTTGCGCAACCCGAGCTCCTTCAGCCCCGTGAACCTCTTATTCACTTGGTTGGCCAGGGCTGTAGGTTTGCTCAGAACGGCGTCCCACAGATCCGTGTTCGGCGGACCCGGGGTATAAGGGAGCAACCGGATCAAATCTTCGGTGCCCATGTTCCGGACGTAAAAGAATGTCCGGGCCCACCCTTTGCAGGATTCAAGCCCTGTGACCTGGGGGAAAACTGAGAACCTCCAGGGTGAGATGGAGGCCGCTCCGAACTGAGTGAGCCGCTTGTCCTCCGGGTCAGTGTGAATGTCAGGAATAACGTTGCGGCGAAGGGCGAAAAACCGGATCCACAGCTCCTTTCTAGGCCATAATCCGGCGTAGCCTTCAATCGTAGAGGCGAAGGCAGAGAGAGAAGTAATGGCATTGACTGGAAGATGGTGCGGCTGGAGATGGTAAGTGCTGAGCCAATCATGGAAGAAATCACTCACTAGGAGTTCGAAGCCCCGTTGAAAATGAGACAGGAACACAACGAACTCCCCGTGGTTGGGCGAAGGAGCTAGCTCGGCGGAGGCGAGGCGAGCGGCGACGCCGGCGGAGATGCATCTGGTCCGGTAGAGCCAGTCCAGATCGTCCTGGCAGACCCAGGAGCAGGCCCATGCACCGCGGTCCGCAACGGCGGCGTCCTCCTCCATCTCCTGCTCAGCAATGGCGAGCTCTTCTTCCGCCATCTGCTCCTCGAAGCCCTCGCAGGCGCTGGAGGCGGCGGGAGACAGTGGCTTGGATTGGCGAGGACCCGTAGCGGAGGATTGGCGTCGTAGTGATGGTGACGCAGAGGTGAAACGGAGAAGTGTGGCGGCGACGCTGTTTTTCGGCAGTGCTGGCGGCGGCGCAATCGCGAGGAAGACGAAGGGGAATATTAGCTAGCAGAGGCGTGCGGAGGGGAAAAATCCTAAGGAACGCACCCCTCCGCTATTTAACCACCCCCATCAAAGTTGAGTGGGATCGCACCCTGTGGACCGGCCACACGCTGTGGCCGTGTATTACCCGTCCGGACCAATCAGTGAGGAGCCACAAGGCAGACAGAATCCTGTGACATGACGCACTGATGCGGTAAACGAGGGGGCAGGCGTGACGTAACCCGCGCACAGTGATAACTGACAATTACAGCGGCGGTTACTGTACCGTCCCTTAAAATAAGACGACATAATGATTACCCTTCACATGGGCTAGCGTACGAGCGAAGGAAGTAAGCCCCGGATAGAGCTGTGGTAACCCGGCCGGCAAGAGAAAACTTGCAATGTGCGAAGGGAACGTAAATCCAAGCCATCCGAGGTACAGAGGTAACTTGGCAAATAACGACAGGAGCACAAGATGGAACCTGATGTGGCCTTACCGGCCAAGGCGGCTAAGACCGCACCAGCTTCGGGGACTAATGTTGGGGGGATACCCCCGGGTAGGGTCACGCCGGGGTATAAAGGCCGAGTTAGCCGAGGTTCGGCAAGGTCAAAGCAGATGCTGGCCGGGTCACCTCAAGGCAGGCCGAATCACGGGGTAATCCGAACCTGGGGGCGTTCGCCTAACTAGCCCTCATCCGACTTGAGCGGTAAGTCAGAAGCGTATGTCTAACCTGTAGGCAGGAAAAGGGTGTGGCCGGATGAACCATCGTCCGGGTCGCAGTAACATTCTAGGAGAAGGAAGAAATCTCGCTGGTCAAAAGGAGCCCCGGTACGCACTGCCTGAGCGAAGCGAGCAAGGACTGGACCACCGGGGCGTGGCCGACAAGCGTGACGACGCCCGTGTCAGCTGACGAGGGCGCCGCAGTGGCTCACGTAGCTAAAGCGTAGCTGACGCGGGGGGAAAAGCACCCCGGTCGGTTCACCACTTTGGGAGGGGGCATATTCTTAGGAATATGCCTCCACGTATGCCCTAGGCTGAAACCGAGCCTCCCCTATAAAAGGGGGGCTAGGGATTCAGTAGAGGGGGTTGGCGTTTTATTCTCTGGACAGTTCTGTTAAGGTCTAGGGATTCAGGTGAGATCTGTGGGTGAGAGTAAGAGAGCCTCTTCTTCCTCCTCTCGCCTATACAGCTCTAGGAGCACTTGTAACCTTGGAAGGAAATCAATACAAATTCTTGTGTGGAGAATCACTTCGCTATCCCTCCCTGGATTCCCCTAGCGTGTATTAGTCCCCACCTTCAGCCTATACATGGCATCTGCCGTGATACCACCACGACAGTATACAAGAAACATATCCTTAGTTCTTCTTAAGTACTTAAGGATATTCTTGACCGCTATCCAGTGTTCCAAACTTGGATCAGATTGGTACCTACTAGTCAAACTAATAGCATGTGCCACATCCAGTCTTGTACATAGCATGGCATACATTATAGAGCCTATGGCTGAGGCTTAGGGGATCTTATCCATTATCTCTCTTTCTTCCGCCGTAGCTGGAATTTGAGTCTTACTCAATGTCTTGCCTTGCAACATAGGTAAGTACCCCTTCTTACTTCCGTCCATATTAAACTTCTTTAATATCTTATCAAGGTATGTACTCTGCGATAGCCCAATTACGTGTCTTGATCTATCTCTATAGATTTTAATGCCTAATATATATGAAGCTTCACTAAGGTCCTTCATCGAAAATTTGCTGTTTAGATAACTTTTAACACTGTTTAAAAGATCTATATCATTTCCAATCAATAATATGTCATCCACATATAATATTAGAAATGCCACATTGCTCCCACTCACTTTCTTGTAAATACAAGCCTCTCCATAAGTTTGGACAAATCCAAACTCTTTGATCACCTCATCAAAGCGGAGATTCCAACTCCGGGATGCTTACTTCAGTCCACAGATGGATCGCTGAAGTTTGCACACCTTATCAGCATCCTTAGGATCGACAAAACCCTTAGGTTGTATCATATACAACTCTTCTTCAATATTACCATTGAGGAACGCAGTTTTGACATCCATCTGCCATATTTCATAATCGAAATATGCAGCAATTGCTAACATAATCCTAACCGACTTAACCATCGCTACGGGAGAGAATGTCTCATCGTAGTCAACTCCTTGAATTTTGTCGAAACCCCTTTGCGACAAGTCGAGCCTTATAGATGGTTACATTACCATCAGCATCAGTTTTTCTTTTGAAAATCCATTTATTCTCAACGGCCTTTCGATCATGAGGTAAGTCCACCAAGGTCCAAACCTGGTTTTCGTACATGGATTCCATCTCGGATTTCATGGCTTCTAGCCATTTGTTGGAATCAGGGCTCATCATCGCTTCTTCATACGTCGCAGGGTCATCTATTTCATCAATAATGAAATTCATAATAGGATTGCCGTACAGTTCAGGAGCTGCACGTGTCCTGTCGGTGGATCAGATGGAGATAGATGAGGACGTGTTCCCCGTGTGGCCAATACCGGCTTGGGCACTGCCTATATTTCAATTCCTGAAAGATGGAACATTACCCACTGAGGAGGTGTTGTCCAGGCAAACACAGAGAAGGGCAAAGGCTTACACGATCATCAATTCCGAGTTATACAAAAGAAGTGTGACCAATGTCCTCCAGCGGTGTGTTGACCGAGACGAAGGGCTTGAAATCATCCGAGATATACATCAGGGGGAATGCGGGCATCACGCCTCATCCCGAGCCTTGATAGCGAAAGCTTTCCGACACGGATTCTACTGGCCAAACGCCTTAGAGCAAGCAGAAGATCTGGTGAGAAAATGTAATGGATGTCAGAGGTACGCTGCAAAGACGCATATGCCAATGTCGGAACTCAAGACCATCCCAATCACTTGGCCATTTGCCGTATGGTGCCTGGATATGATGGGCCCGTTCAAACCAGCAAGAGGAAACATGACTCACATTTTGATAACGGTGGACAAGTTTACGAAGTGGATCGAGGTAAAGCCTATAAGAAAATGTGATGGAGCTACGGCCATAACTTTTCTCAAAGATATCATCTTGAGTTACGGTTATCCACATAGTATCATAACTGATAATGGCACAAATTTTGCGGAAGGAGCATTTGCTCGTTTTTGCCGGGATAAGAGGATCCGACTTGACGTAGCTTCGGTAGCCCACCCCGCATCGAACGGGCAAGTGGAGAGATCCAACAGATTATTATTATCCGGGATAAAACCCCGACTCATTGAGCCGCTGCAAAGATCAGCGGGGTGCTGGATAGAAGAACTACCAGCGGTACTGTGGAGTTTAAGAACAACTCCGAATCGATCAACAGGCTATACGCCGTTTTTTCTGGTATATGGGGCAGAAGCTGTACTACCAGTCGACATAGAGCATGATTCGCCTAGAGTCACCCAATACACAGAAGCCGAAGTGCAAGAATACCAGAAAAATGATGTTGATCTGCTGGAAGAAGTGAGAGAACTGGCACTGTCTAGATCCGCCATATATCAGCAAAATCTCCGATGCTATCATAGCCGGAAAGTGTGCCCCCGAGTCTTTCGGGAAGGCGACCTGGTGCTCCGGTTGGTACAACGTACTACTGGAATGCATAAATTATCCCCCCATGGGAAGGCCATTCATCGTGAGCAAAGCATTGCACAATGATTCTTACTATCTTATAGATGCAAAGCCACAGGAAAAGAACAAGGCGGACAGATCCGGTGAGGAATCTAAACGTCCATGGAATGTAGCTCTCCTTCGTCCTTTCTACACTTAGCGAAGAAGTGTATGTATCCGGGTTATCTCATATGTCGGTATGTATGTCGGCAATGAGCTTATCAATGAAATGTTGACACCTCGAGCAGTAACTCGGGGACTGCCTTAATAATGTTTGTTGTCTTTTGTTATTTGTGCGTTGGCTGGAATAGGTTATTCTACTTAGCTCGGATTAGTAGTGTGTGAGCACCAAAAACCCAGCTCTTCGACTTGCTGCTGTCCAACAAGAATTAGCTTCCTGGCAAGCAAGAGAACAAGTTTGGAATTGCATAGCACATGAAAAACGACTAAGGAAAAGAATTTATTCGAGCCGACGTTTGTTTTCCGGACTAACCCCGTATTTATTTTTGAGCTAAGTCTAAATGTTTCCCAGTATTGTTAAGACAATTTTTCAGGCTCGGATTCGTAAGATGTAAAACCGAATCAAGGTAGACACGATCCGAGCCAAAAGATTGAACGAACAAGAAAAAGAAACTTGGGGACCACGCCCAAGTTAATCCGGCATAAGTACTCAGTAGCAAAATATCACATGTATTTGGAATACAATTCCACCCGGCATACCGAGGATCTCATGAATTTTCAAGTGTTTTTACTTAGGAGCAGCAGGAGGGAGTTCGGCATCATCATTGCCCTCTTCGATATCCGAGGCAGTGTCCTCCTCGTCTTCACCCGAGTCATCTTCAATATTCTCAACTTCCTCTTCGCCTGCGGCTTCCAGGAAGCTCGGACCCTCAGTCCATTCATGAATGGGGGCATATTCAATGAGGATGTGGGCCCAAGCCTAGCGCCGAGCTACCCACTCCGGGTCATCTGTCCATTTGGACCTGGTGCGCAGCCATGTGAGGAGGCTGAGATCTATCTTTTTGTACCACGTCAAAAAGTGGTGAAGAACGGTATTGCCAGCAGCACGGCCAGCGGATTCTCGCCAGAGGTCGAGCTGGGTTTCAACTTCTGAAAGCCTTTCAGCGAGCTGCATGACTCTCTCTGGAGCGTCATCGGCGGGCCAGAAGGCGTTGAAGATCCGGACTGAAACATCGAGGAGGTCCCTGCCGTAGTTCTTGATAATTTCCACGCGAGATGACAGGCTGACCAACAGGTCCTCCATGTCAAAGGGAATGCTCTCACCCTCAGCAGTGACCGGGGTACCTCTTTCTCGGCGGAAATTGGCAACAGCAGCACTTGCAATGGCAGTACCCTCTGGAAAGTGGCCTGGGAAACAAGGCAAAGGAAAAAGTTGAGAAAATAAGACATGAGAAATAACCCGGAGAAGTAAGGCGGATAAAGGAAAAGAAGTTACGAGAGATGTGACTGTGAATCCGGGTCAACTCCTTGATGCAAGCATCACGCCTTTTCTGAAGCTGCTTGAGCTCAGCATTTGCCGACCCAAGTTTGACCTCGGCTTCCTGAAGGAGCTCGCGATCCTTAGCACTTTGGAGTTTGAGGCGCTCATGTTCCTCGGTGAAGTCCTGGCCAACATTTTTCAGCTCGGTTTGGTGCTGCGACTTCATCTTAGCCATTTCAGCTTTGAGCTTGGCTATGTCATCATCTTTGGTCCGGAGGAGGGCGAGCTCATCATCTTTCTTCTTCAGCTCGGCTTGATGCTGTCCTGCTTGTTCGAGAAAATGCAGCATCATGTCAGGCACATGCACACTTTCTTCAAGCAATGCTGAAACCGTGTGTTGGCCCGGCAGAGCCGAGGTATGAATGTTTGCCGAGCCAAGGAGGTAAAATGATGAAAAGCACAGTAAAGAACAGATAAGAAGGACGTACCCTTGATTTGCTCCAAGTTCTTTCGCATTATTTTGTTTCAGCTTCCACCCCAGCTGTGGAAACCGAACAGTCAGATCAGTTCGGCAAACGAAGTGGAAGAAAAATGAGGAAAGGAATGAGAAAGAAATTTACCCCTTTTCTCATACTCAGCGACGAGTGCAGCCTGTTTCGTGCGAAGATTTTTGTGCGTATCCAACAAGCGCTAGAATTCAGCACTTCGGCGGTTGGTGGTCACCTAAAAAAGATATAGAAACTTAAGCCGGCTCTAGGTGTGTGCATGTTCGAAGTGTACTAAAATCCAGGCCAAGTGGAACTTAACCCGGCTCTAGGTCTGTGCATGTTCGAAGTGTACTAAAATCCGGGCCAAGTGGAACTTAACCCGGCTCTAGGTGTGTGCATGTTCGAAGTGTACTAAAATCCGGGCCAAGTGGAACTTAACCCGGCTCTAGGTCTATGCATGTTCGAAGTGTACTAAAATCCGGGCCAAGTGGAACTTAACCCGGCGCTAGGTGTGTGCATGTTCGAAGTTATCATGGAGCTAGGTTAGTTCTATAAAAGAGCATCCGGCCGAGTAACAAGTTACTCCCCCGGAGGCTCGGGGACTAATGGTTATTATCTACAATTTGCAAAGGAGAAACGGCGTACCTCCATCATCCGTCTAGCGAGGCTACTGGCCTTGGTGGCGGTATTCACTTGATCAGATTCGTGGATTACCTCGGCCTTGTTCCAGTTCATGACGAACTCCATCAGGCTCGGGGGATACCGTTCACCTGTGGGCATATGTGGCGTCACCAAACCCTTAGCATGTGCCTCCTTCCTCTCCACCAAGGCAAGGGCGGGGCTGGTGTGCAGAACCAACTGCTGAGCTTCGGTTGGCTCGGCAAGCGCGTCCTTTGCCGCTGGTGCCTTCTTGGGGAGCATGGATTCAAGGGTACGTTGCCCAGGCTCGGCAGTGCTGGGCTTGGCAGCATCTTAAGTCTTCTTGCCCTTGACTTGCTGGGAAGAAGAAGCCGTAGCAACGGTTTTCCCCTGCCGAGGTTGAGAGGACTCGGAAGATGCAGAGGAACTGGGCGCTACTACTTTCGTTGCTGGAGTCGGTGCCGGCGCTGATGTTTTCGCTGCCGGGGTTGGTGCTGCTGCCCAGGCTGGAGTTGGTGCTGTTTTGGCTGCTGGTACTGGAACAGATGCTGGAGTCGAGGTAGCTTTAGTGGCTGCTGGTTGTGGCATCGCCGAGGTAGTGGCTCCCATTGTTCTGGCTGGGCCAGTTTCCCCCGCCCCAGGATGATCCGGAGCGGCCGCAGAGCTTTCTGGAATGGGGCTCACCGGACGTGACTCGTCGCCACGACGGGGCGAGGGGCTGGCCTGGAGAGGCGATGAGATACTGGACCCACTCTGAGGGACCTCCACCGGAGCTCTGTGAAATCAGGTAACGTCAAAAGGAAAATTACGACGAAGTAAGGAAGAGCGAGTTACAGAAGAAAGAAGGACTTACGCATCCGAGGTTTCGGCTGCTCTGGGTTTCCGAGCCCTTCATGCTGGGGCCTTATTTCGCCTTTTAACGGGCTCGGAAGGTCCGGAGGAAGAGCTTGTGGAGGCCGCGCGCTTTTTCTTTGGCCCCACCAGAACTGGCTCGCCTGTGGCGAGGGGAGGATCCTCGTGGATATGGCCACCGGCCTGAGCTGATGGTGGAAAAGCAAAAGAAAGGGGGACAGCCTCAAACGGTTCAATTATCTCGATATCCAAGTAATCTTCATCATCGGGCCAATCTCTAGCAGAAGAGAAGTTACCCGTGGGTCGTTTCGTGGCGTCGGTCATGGGGAGGAACATCTCTTGGTCCGGCTCCTCCATGTCCGAAGTCTCCCAGTCCGGTGCCCACTTAAGGGTCGGATCCATGCCGTCCTCGAGCGTTTGCTGAAGGAATAGCTGAGGAAAAGAGTAAACAGACGAATCAAAAATGCAACAATAACAGACAAGTAACTGGTCCGGGGTAAGGTTGCATAATGAAACTTACCATGGGAGGAAGACGGTCACGGCAGAAATGCTCAATCCCCCAAGTTCAGTCAGAGGAGAAGTCCTTATGAGTGGTGAAGAGAGCCTTAACCCGGCAAAAGATCTCCGTGTTGTTCAGTTCGAAAGATGAAGTCCAGTTGGGATCGCGGCCATAGCTCATATGGCACACCTTGTGGGTGCGCTTCTGGAGAGGGGAGATTCGGTTGCGCACGAAAGTGATCATCGCATCCTCGTTGCGCAACCCGAGCTCCTTCAGCCCCGTGAACCTCTTATTCACTTGGTTGGCCAGGGCTGTAGGTTTGCTCAGAACGGCGTCCCACAGATCCGTGTTCGGCGGACCCGGGGTATAAGGGAGCAACCGGATCAAATCTTCGGTGCCCATGTTCCGGACGTAAAAGAATGTCCGGGCCCACCCTTTGCAGGATTCAAGCCCTGTGACCTGGGGGAAAACTGAGAACCTCCAGGGTGAGATGGAGGCCGCTCCGAACTGAGTGAGCCGCTTGTCCTCCGGGTCAGTGTGAATGTCAGGAATAACGTTGCGGCGAAGGGCGAAAAACCGGATCCACAGCTCCTTTCTAGGCCATAATCCGGCGTAGCCTTCAATCGTAGAGGCGAAGGCAGAGAGAGAAGTAATGGCATTGACTGGAAGATGGTGCGGCTGGAGATGGTAAGTGCTGAGCCAATCATGGAAGAAATCACTCACTAGGAGTTCGAAGCCCCGTTGAAAATGAGACAGGAACACAACGAACTCCCCGTGGTTGGGCGAAGGAGCTAGCTCGGCGGAGGCGAGGCGAGCGGCGACGCCGGCGGAGATGCATCTGGTCCGGTAGAGCCAGTCCAGATCGTCCTGGCAGACCCAGGAGCAGGCCCATGCACCGCGGTCCGCAACGGCGGCGTCCTCCTCCATCTCCTGCTCAGCAATGGCGAGCTCTTCTTCCGCCATCTGCTCCTCGAAGCCCTCGCAGGCGCTGGAGGCGGCGGGAGACAGTGGCTTGGATTGGCGAGGACCCGTAGCGGAGGATTGGCGTCGTAGTGATGGTGACGCAGAGGTGAAACGGAGAAGTGTGGCGGCGACGCTGTTTTTCGGCAGTGCTGGCGGCGGCGCAATCGCGAGGAAGACGAAGGGGAATATTAGCTAGCAGAGGCGTGCGGAGGGGAAAAATCCTAAGGAACGCACCCCTCCGCTATTTAACCACCCCCATCAAAGTTGAGTGGGATCGCACCCTGTGGACCGGCCACACGCTGTGGCCGTGTATTACCCGTCCGGACCAATCAGTGAGGAGCCACAAGGCAGACAGAATCCTGTGACATGACGCACTGATGCGGTAAACGAGGGGGCAGGCGTGACGTAACCCGCGCACAGTGATAACTGACAATTACAGCGGCGGTTACTGTACCGTCCCTTAAAATAAGACGACATAATGATTACCCTTCACATGGGCTAGCGTACGAGCGAAGGAAGTAAGCCCCGGATAGAGCTGTGGTAACCCGGCCGGCAAGAGAAAACTTGCAATGTGCGAAGGGAACGTAAATCCAAGCCATCCGAGGTACAGAGGTAACTTGGCAAATAACGACAGGAGCACAAGATGGAACCTGATGTGGCCTTACCGGCCAAGGCGGCTAAGACCGCACCAGCTTCGGGGACTAATGTTGGGGGGATACCCCCGGGTAGGGTCACGCCGGGGTATAAAGGCCGAGTTAGCCGAGGTTCGGCAAGGTCAAAGCAGATGCTGGCCGGGTCACCTCAAGGCAGGCCGAATCACGGGGTAATCCGAACCTGGGGGCGTTCGCCTAACTAGCCCTCATCCGACTTGAGCGGTAAGTCAGAAGCGTATGTCTAACCTGTAGGCAGGAAAAGGGTGTGGCCGGATGAACCATCGTCCGGGTCGCAGTAACATTCTAGGAGAAGGAAGAAATCTCGCTGGTCAAAAGGAGCCCCGGTACGCACTGCCTGAGCGAAGCGAGCAAGGACTGGACCACCGGGGCGTGGCCGACAAGCGTGACGACGCCCGTGTCAGCTGACGAGGGCGCCGCAGTGGCTCACGTAGCTAAAGCGTAGCTGACGCGGGGGGAAAAGCACCCCGGTCGGTTCACCACTTTGGGAGGGGGCATATTCTTAGGAATATGCCTCCACGTATGCCCTAGGCTGAAACCGAGCCTCCCCTATAAAAGGGGGGCTAGGGATTCAGTAGAGGGGGTTGGCGTTTTATTCTCTGGACAGTTCTGTTAAGGTCTAGGGATTCAGGTGAGATCTGTGGGTGAGAGTAAGAGAGCCTCTTCTTCCTCCTCTCGCCTATACAGCTCTAGGAGCACTTGTAACCTTGGAAGGAAATCAATACAAATTCTTGTGTGGAGAATCACTTCGCTATCCCTCCCTGGATTCCCCTAGCGTGTATTAGTCCCCACCTTCAGCCTATACATGGCATCTGCCGTGATACCACCACGACAGTATACAAGAAACATATCCTTAGTTCTTCTTAAGTACTTAAGGATATTCTTGACCGCTATCCAGTGTTCCAAACTTGGATCAGATTGGTACCTACTAGTCAAACTAATAGCATGTGCCACATCCAGTCTTGTACATAGCATGGCATACATTATAGAGCCTATGGCTGAGGCTTAGGGGATCTTATCCATTATCTCTCTTTCTTCCGCCGTAGCTGGAATTTGAGTCTTACTCAATGTCTTGCCTTGCAACATAGGTAAGTACCCCTTCTTACTTCCGTCCATATTAAACTTCTTTAATATCTTATCAAGGTATGTACTCTGCGATAGCCCAATTACGTGTCTTGATCTATCTCTATAGATTTTAATGCCTAATATATATGAAGCTTCACTAAGGTCCTTCATCGAAAATTTGCTGTTTAGATAACTTTTAACACTGTTTAAAAGATCTATATCATTTCCAATCAATAATATGTCATCCACATATAATATTAGAAATGCCACATTGCTCCCACTCACTTTCTTGTAAATACAAGCCTCTCCATAAGTTTGGACAAATCCAAACTCTTTGATCACCTCATCAAAGCGGAGATTCCAACTCCGGGATGCTTACTTCAGTCCACAGATGGATCGCTGAAGTTTGCACACCTTATCAGCATCCTTAGGATCGACAAAACCCTTAGGTTGTATCATATACAACTCTTCTTCAATATTACCATTGAGGAACGCAGTTTTGACATCCATCTGCCATATTTCATAATCGAAATATGCAGCAATTGCTAACATAATCCTAACCGACTTAACCATCGCTACGGGAGAGAATGTCTCATCGTAGTCAACTCCTTGAATTTTGTCGAAACCCCTTTGCGACAAGTCGAGCCTTATAGATGGTTACATTACCATCAGCATCAGTTTTTCTTTTGAAAATCCATTTATTCTCAACGGCCTTTCGATCATGAGGTAAGTCCACCAAGGTCCAAACCTGGTTTTCGTACATGGATTCCATCTCGGATTTCATGGCTTCTAGCCATTTGTTGGAATCAGGGCTCATCATCGCTTCTTCATACGTCGCAGGGTCATCTATTTCATCAATAATGAAATTCATAATAGGATTGCCGTACAGTTCAGGAGCTGCACGTGTCCTGCTTGACCTGCGAGGTTCGGTAGTGTCCTCTTTCGGAGTTTCATGATTAATATCGTTAGCTCTCTCTTCATTAGGTGAAGTCAACTCCGAAACAACTTCCGGTGCTGCGCTACTTGCCATTTCATGAAGAGAAGGTTCAATAACCTCTTCGAGTTCTACCTTCCGACTACTCACACCCTTCGCGAGAAACTCCTTCTCAAGAAAGGATCCATTCTTCGCAACAAAGACCTTGCCCTCGGATCTGTGATAGAAGGTATACCCAATCGTTTCCTTAGGGTATCCTATGAAGACGCATTTTTTCGCTTTGGGTTCGAGTTTATCCGGTTGAAGTTTCTTCACATAAACATCGCATCCCCAAACTTTAAGAAATGACAGCTTAGGTTTGTTTCCAAACCATAATTCATACGGTGCCCTATTTAAAGTGAATAAAGCGGTTTCCGGTGCATAACCCCAAAAAGAAAGTGGCAAGTCAGTCAGAGACATCATAGATCGAACCATATCCAATAAAGTACGATTACGACGTTCTGACACACCATTACGTTGTGGTGTTCCGGCAGGCGTGAGTTGTGAAACTATTCCACAGTCTTTCATATGTGTGCTAAACTAGTAACTAAGATACTCTCCTCCACGGTCGGACCGCAGAAATTTGATCTTTCTGTTACGATGATTTTCCACTTCATTCTGAAATTCATTGAACTTTTCAAAGGTTTCAGACTTATGTTTCATCAAATGGATATACCCGTATCTACTCAAATCATCCATGAAAGTAACAAAATAACGATATCCACCTCGCGCCGACACACTCATTGGTCCACACACATCAGTATGTATGATTTCCAATAAATCTGTCGCCCGTTCCATTGAACCGGAAAACGGCGTTCTAGTCATCTTGCCCATAAGGCATGGCTCACATGTATCAAATGATTCAAAATCAAGTGATTCCAAAAGTCCATCAGAATGGAGTTTCTTCATGCGTTTAACGCCAATAGGACCTAGACGGCAGTGCCACATATATGCAGATATATCATTATCAAGTTTAATCCTTTTAGCATCAACATTATGAATATGCGTAATACTACTATCGAGATCCAACAGAAATAAACCATTCAACACAGGTAAATGACCATGAAAGATATTATTCATATAAATCGAACAACCATTGTTTTCAGACTTAAACGAATAACCACTTTGCATCAAACACGATCCGGATACAATGTTCATGCTCAGTGTAGGCACTAAATAACAATTATTCAGGTTTATAACCAATCCCGACGGCATATGGAGAGGCAGCGTTCCGACGGCGATCACATCAACTCTTGATCCATTGCCGACCCGCATCGTGACCTCATCCCTTGCTAGTTGTTGCTTGTTCCGCAGCCCCTGAACCGAGTTACATATATTAGCAACCGATCCCGTATCAAATACCCAGGTGCTACTGCGAGTACTAGTCAAGTACACATCAATAACGTGTATATCACATATACCTTTGTTTGCCTTGCCAGCCTTCTTGTCCGCCAAATACTTGGGGCAGTTGCGCTTCCAATGGCCAGTCCCCTTGCAATAGTAGCACTCGGTGTCAGACTTAGGCCAGCTCGGGGTTTCTTTTCAGGCCCGACAACAGATTTGTCGCCCTTCTTTCCCTTCTGCTTACCTCTCTTGTCCTTCTTGAAACCAGTGGTCTTATTGATCATCAACACTTGATGTTCTTTCCTAATTTCCACTTCTGCAGTCTTAAGCATTGACAGAAGCTCGGGAAGAGACTTCTTCATGCCTTGCATATTATAGTTCATCACGAAGCTCTTGTAGCTAGGTGGTAGAGATTGGAGAACACGATGTATGCCTAAGTCAATGGGGATCATTATTCCCAAGGACACAAGCTTATCGGCGTACCCAGACATGCAGCTAAAGAACTTTTCAAAACTTTTCAGAGCTTGAGTACGTGCTCACTAACGGAGCTGTTCTCTTCCATCATGCAGCTAAAGAACTTTTCAGAAGCATTATAACTCTCTACGGCAACATGGGTGTTGAAAATCATTTTCAATTTTCCCATGGTATCAAAGGCATTGCCATTTTCGAAACGTTTTCGAAGTTCTGGCTCTAGCCCATACAGTATGCCGCAATGAACTAAGTTGTGGTCGTCCTAACGAGTTATATAGATGTTCTTTTCCTCGTTAGGGGCATCAGGAGCTGGTGGGGGGCCTAGCGGCGCCTCTAGCACATATTGCTTTCTCCATGAACACATTGAAATTCAAAGCAGGTGGTGCCATCTACAACAGAATTTGTAAAATATATTTAGACTAAGTTTATGATAGATTGAGTTCAACTAATCCAAATTACTAATGAACTCCCACTCAAAAACGACATCCCTCGTGTCCTTTTGGTGATTACATGAACAAAATCCACTACACCAAGTCCGATCATCACGTGAGTCGGTGTAGCTTCAAAGGCGAGCATCTATATGGGCATCATATCAACTATATGACTCATGCTTAACCTTTCGGTCCGTGTTCTGAGGCCATGTCTGTACATGCTAGGCTCGTCAAGTAAGAACCTTAGTATTCGCGTGTGTAAAACTGTCTTACACCCGTTGTACGAAAGCGTAGAGTCGAGAACACCCGATCATCACGTGATGCCTCAAAACACGATCCACAAAACGGTGCATACTTAAGGAAGAACACATTTTATCTTGATATCTAAATGAGGGATCATCTTATAATGCTACTAAAAGCGCCAAACTAGCAATATAAGATGCTAACATCTAATGTGTGAAGTGAGGTGATATGGTCCATGCATTTGATCTCTATCATTTGCATCGTGGTATGATCTCTATCATTCCTTTGTGTGTAAGGCCAAGGTCTATGGAACTTACACGTTAAGTGAGTTGTAAGAGTATCTATCATACATCTACTTACAACAATACCATATCAAGACACTAGCCCAGCAACGATCTAAACTAGACGCCTCTAATTTATCAATTGCAAGTTTTACGTGGCTTAGGGCTTTCGGAGATAGAACCGGTCTTACCTACGAACATGAACCACAACGAGGATAACGTAAATTAGATATTGACTATAGTAGGAGAGACAGACACCCGCTACCCACTTATGCAAAACTAGTTGCATGTCAGTCGTGGAACCGGTCTCATGTACGATGACATGTAAGGTTGGTCCAGGCCACTTCATCCCACTATGCCACCAATATCCAAAGTACATAGAAGATGCAATAACATGATCATCATCGCCCACATATAAACATATGTGTACTACCCGTGCAAAGCACCTACGCATAGATCAGGCTCTGATACCACTGTTGGGTCCGCAGCATAGAAAACAAAAAATTTCCTACGATGAGAACTATACGCCAAGATCTACCTACTAGATACAGAGCAACGGGTGGACATACATCCATGGAGAACTTACCCTCGAAGACAACGAGTTTTGTTAGCGAGTAGGAACTCGTGGTTGATGTAGTCGTACGCTTGCCGATCTCAAGATCGTGTGGAAGTCCGAGCGCCGCAAATCAGCAGCGCATCCGTCCTCGCACACATGTTCAAGCCACCGGACAACCTCCACCTCCTCGCTCCAGCGAATCAGCGGAAGCAGCAACTCCTTCCAGACGCAAGGACACCGGGAACATGTATCTCGCTAATCCGAGACCATGGGGAAATATCTAGAGGGGGAGAGAGATCCTTCACGAGGAGGTGTAGTTTGTGAGAGGGGAGAGGGGGGCTTTATATAGGAGGGAGGGAGACCCCTCCCCTCCCATAGCCGGTGCATGAGGGGGGACTCCTCCCCCCTTCATTCATGTGGTGAACCTCCACTCACATAAACATGGCCTCCACCCAAAATCCCACTCACATGTATTTAATTTCCACCAAATTAAATGCAACTCTCAATTAATAAAACTCTTTTATTTATTTTATTCAGAATTTTGTTAATTACTTTAATTAACAAACATTCACATAAAACCCCTTGCAACATTTCAATATCACATGCAGAACCACTTTCTACAATTTCACCCGAAACAATTCCGGTTTCTATCGAAACATTTCCTGCGCTTTGCAAACCTTTTGTCTGGAACATATGTGCTCCTAAATGGTGTCCGGCAACCCTTAAGTGTGTCACCCTACGGTTCGCAAATAATGCAGACATGATTGAGACTCCTCTCAGATCAATAATCAGAAGCGGGACCTGGAGATCCATACTAACTCCTGCATATTCAACGATGACTTCTGTGATCGTGAGAACCTTTAATGTCAGCAATTTAATCCCTTTGTCTCATGATATAATACATGTCCGAGATTCGATCATCGGTACCCAAATACCTAGTTTGATCTCGTTACCGACATGCACTCTTTTCTCGTTCCCGTGATATAACATTCTAGTGATCACATCACTTGCTTGCAAGCTATCTTAATGTGATATCACCGAGAGGGCCCAGAGTATATCTATCCATCATCGGGATTGACAAATTCCACTCTTGATCCACAAGCCTCAACATAACACCTTCATAGCACTGAACCCACCTTTATGGTCACCCTGTTACGGTGTGACGTTTGATGTTATCAAGATACTCTTCCGGTGTTAGCAATTAACATGATCTCATGGTCTAAGGACTAATACTACTTTGTATGATGTTATAGCAATATAAACATAATGACTTGATCGTAATGCTATACTTCGGATGAATGTTCATCACATCATTTCACAAATGCTGTGACCTTGTTATTAACAACATCCAATGTCCATGATCAGGAAACCTTGATCATCTTGTTAATCAACAAGCTAGTCTATAAGAGAGTCATAACTAGGTACCCTTTTTGTTTATTAAACACACATGTATTGATGTTTCCTACCAATACAATTATAGCATGCAAAATAAACATCTATCATATACAAGGAATACATAATAACAACTTTATTATTGCCTCTCAGGGCATATTTCCTTCAAAAAAGTCATCCATAAATACTTGCATAATTTTCTCAATATAATCAGAAAATATAGGATTCATGCATCTTTGAGAAGTAGAAGGAGCATTGCACAAACCGAATGGCATTCTCTTATGGGCACATGAAAGTGGTATTGTCTTGATCATCCTTGTGCACCGGAATCTGTGAGAAACCTGAATAACCATCTAAATAACAAAAGTTAGAGTGTTTGGATAATCTTTCAACCATTTGATTAATGAATGGTAAAGGATAATGATCTTTGCGAGTTGCCTTGTTAAGTTTCCTATAATCAATGCACATTCTATGACCAGTAACAATATGTTGAGCAATAAGTTCATTTTCATCATTTGGAATCACGCTGATTCCTCCCTTTTTAGGCACACAATGGACATGGGTTACCCATTTACTATCAGCTATGGGATAGATAATACCTGCCTTCATGAGTCTGGTTACCTCTTTTCACCACTTCTTTCATTATTGGATGAAGACTGCGTTGATAGTAAACAACAGGCTCTGCATCTTCTTCCAAGTTAATCTTATGCATGCATAGAGCATGACTTATACCTTTCAAATCATCAAGTCAATAGACAATGGATGGCCTTTGAGCTCTCAGTACTTCAAGTAATTGTGATTCTCCTTCCTCTGAAAGGTTGGCACTAATAATAACATGATATATTTTCTCATCATCAAGGAATGCATATTTCATATCTTCAGGCAATGGTTTAAGTTCAAAACTAGGATCTCCTTTAGGTGGTTGTAATTCTCCCAGATTATTAGGTGGAATATGTAATTGTAGTTGTTGTGGTTGTTGACACAGTATTTGTTATAGAGCTTCTTTCTCTTCATCATTAAATGGCTCCTCTTGATTAAGCACATATCATTCCATCGCGTCCGATGAAGCAACTGCCACTCAAGGAAGAGTCTCCAGTATATCTTTAGAGAGTTTTTCCTTTTCGAAATGTTTATTAGTAAACTTTGAAAAATTAAACTCATGTCTTTCACTAGCAAACTAAATGAATGCTTTGTATTTTATCAAATTAATTTCAGCACCAACAATATGTAAGAAAGGTCTACCAAATATAACAGGACAAAATGCATATTGGGAGCAACCAAGCATAATAAAATCAGTGGGATACTTAAACTTTCCAATTAAAACTTCAACATCTCTAACAATACCAAGAGGACAAATGAATTCTTTATTAGCAAGTTGGATAGTTATACCTCTCTCTTCCATGTGAATGGGATCAATTCCAGGCTTGATTTCGAGATAAAGATAATACAGAATCACAATTATACTTCCTCAAATATCAAAAAGCCCAAGATAAGATGAAGTCCCAACAGTACATGATATGATAGGTTTCCCAACTCTAATGGTATTACCTTTTATTACCATGGTAGAATCTTCACATAGATACACATCACAATGTGTTTCTTCATTTAATTCTTTAATGACCAAAATTTGATATTGAACTTGAATTTTTTCATATGGTTCATGACATATTCTAGCACTCTTATTAGTAATAGTAGTGAGTAAATTTTCCTTCACTTTTATAGGATAAGGAGGAGCCTCAAATATTTATTCTATAATAGGATATGAGACTTGATGTACCAGTTTCACAACTTTAGAAACATATGCAGAATTTTTAAGAGGTTCAACAAATATATTAAATCCCTTCTTTGGAATATTAACATGTATAGCAAAAGATTTAGCAATTTCTATTAAATCCTCAGGGTCAACACCAAACATTTTCTTAAGTTCCTCAAATAATATAGAAGTAGAGAAATTCTCTACACATGAATATTCATATTCAAAACCTGGTTTATTATCTTTACCAATATCCCAAGCTTCAGTATTTTGAGAAATAGTTTCCAATAAGTCTGTTGCCTCCTTTTGAGTTTAATTAGTGAAACTTCCTCTAGAAGAATTATCCAGGAAATCCCTATGATGCTGAGGCAATCTCACATAAAAGTTTATTAATATAATGCTTTTAGGAATACCATGACGAAGATTCTTACGAATAAGACCCTTTAATCTCCCCCAAGCTTGAGCAATACTTTCTCCATTATGAGGTCAAAAGTTATAAATATGGCAACAATCATCATAAGCTTCTTTAGGAGTATAATATTTAAGATAGAAAGCCTTTCTCAGATTTTCCCAATCGAGACAATATTCATCATACACAGATCTATACCATTCACGAGCTTTACTAGATAAAGATAAAAATAATAACTCCCTTCTTACTTCATTCTCATGAATACCTACAAGTCTAAACAGGGAACAGAGTTCTTCAATTTCATATAAATGCCGCATAGCAGTTTGGCTTCCATTGAAGGGGTCCATAGCAGATAATAAAAAAATTACCTACGCAGAATACCCTAAATGCCCAAGGACCTATCTAGAAGTAATGCAGTAATAGAGGAAGACAACGGTAACGTACCCTTGAACAACCCAGAGTGTGGATGATGTAGTTATACCCGTATGACCTCAAGGTCACAAAGATCCTCGCATGTCGCCTCGTGTCCAGGTCCTTGTACGATCGCCCGGAAGCTTCAGTGGCCCCACCAAGTTATCACATGCATACGGTGCCAACCGATGACTCATGAAACTCCTTGATCCCTATTGGGATTGCGGAAGTATATCCCCTAGCGGAATCCCCTTAGCACAATAGCGTGCCGCGGATGCGTTGACTTTGCGCGCATAGTCCTAACTTGGGACCGCTCCACGACGAAGGAAACTAGAGAGACGGGGTATTCTCCGAGGAAGAACGCCTTAGAGAATAGCTTATTGGGCTGTATTGGTGTGTCTTTAGTCCACCCATAGGAACCCCTTTATATAGGCGGAGGGGGATGTGCCCTCCCCTTTAGGTGCCCCATGTGGGACTGAACTTAAAGGAAAATAACGGGAATTTTGAACTCAGCCAGATGGGCCAAATCATAGTCAGAAATAGACAAACACAGCAGGAAGATCGGGTGGGCCAGGCACGTGGCCCAACTAGGGATCGCGCGGCGGCCAGGCGAGCAAGCCCGGGTGGACCGGTTGCGGCCTAGCACGCGCCCGCGTGTCGGCCAGCTGCGCGCCGACCATCAACCCTCGGGTGGGCCGGGAACCCCCGGCGGCCTAGCTGCGCACCACCACAATGGCTACTGCTACTGTCCCGGGTGGGATGCTAAGCCCCGACCCGTTGCCAGGTCGGCTCCCCATGAGGTCCTTGGGCCAGGTCGAGCCAGGCCGACTGCAGCGATCGGCGGCTAGGGCCTGCCCTATGCGGTGCGCACTAACCACCGAGATTATCACTTTGCGGCCTGAAAGTTGGGGTGTACAGGCAACGCGGTACCCAAGTTCCCTGAAATCAGCCAGGATGACTACAGTTGGTGTGCCAAATACTCAGAGGGTATTTTTCGGCACGAATTCAACTTTACGTTTCAATACAAAAAATCAGGCTAACGGGCGTCAAGTTGGGGCCCCCCTGTCAGTTCGCTGTTATGTCGCTCCCGTCGCTTAGGCGGGGTGGCTGTCACGTAGGCTTGCAGCGTTGGCATAGTGGATATGACAACGCCCCCTACCCAGTGTATTCACGTGACAAAACAGGGCCCATGTATCGGTGTTATAATTATTTTTTGTTTACTCAGAAGTTGGAACGGCCACCGCCACGCGTCTCTCCTTGGACTTCCGTCCCAATCGTTAACCCCTACCATAAAAGCGCATTGACGGTTCCACCGTTCCCCTGCCTCACAGAAACCACTCTTCTTCTTCCTGTCATCTACTATCTTCTTCCCGTCTTCTCCTTGCCGCCATGGAAGATCTACGCACTCTAGAGACAAGCTTCACTACCCATGACAACAAGAAGATAGATGTTGTCTACACCAACAAGGAGGAGACAGTGGTGCGTGTCCTGAGGATGTACGAGGGTTGGCTTGGGATAGACGTGGACAAGTTTGTGGGATTGGACCTCGAGTACACCCCGGAGCACCCATATGAAGTGAATGAAGTCACCGTCGTTCAACTTGCCATGCGGAAACACGTCCTCGTCTACCACCTCTCCCGGTTTGTAGATCTTCTCTCTATAGCTAACCACTTTTAGGGTTTTCTCCTCTTGTTCTTTATCCACTTGCTCATCTTGCAACTACTGGATTTTACTTAGGACCAAATAAATTAGGGTTTGCCTATGTCTGAATCGACTGAGATTTTCTTTAGTCTCAATCACCTAAGAAAAGTGAAACCGTAGTTAAAAGAAATGTGCAACTCGTTCAGTCGACTGAGAAGTAGCAAAACTGAATAAATTATGACAATACAATGTTGAGAGTCTTGATCTTGCATTTACTAAACTTTTCAAAATTATATTGATATGATGATCTTGCATTGACAAAATATTTATAGTTACAAATTTTGGTGATGACAAACTACATACTTTCAGGACTGACAGGAAATGTCCGGCGCTGCGCTAGTTTCTTGAAAAAAAGGGAATTGTTTTCTGCACTGTCGACACAACAACTAATTTTTCAAAATTGTATCAAGAGGAAATTATAATTCCTGCGCACAACTGGATCGATGTTCAGCGTCTTGTCCAGATCCTAGGGGGCAGGAAGAAGGATGGAATGGCATCACTCGCAACTAGAATCCTCGATGAGTCGTACGACACAATGAAGGAAGATTTCCCTACGAATAGGCACGATTTCTGGGACGAGTGGCCGTTGTCTGATATAAACCAGAAGTATGCAGCCATAGATGCTTACGTGACCTACCAGCTGTACAAGAAGATCCATTTTTTCAACGTTACCTCGTGTTTTGCCCTATTTGCAAGAGGGAAGACGAGCTTAGGGGAGCCCTTTGTAGAAAATGCCGAATAGCTGAGTTTGAAGTTGAATATGCAAAGAAATTGGCTGCATCTGAAGCAGCTGACAGAGAGGCTGCAGAAGTAGCTGAAAGAGAGCTTGCAGCTGAAGAAGCAGCTGACAGAGAGGCTGCATCTAAAGCGGCAAACAAAGAGGTGGCATCTTCTAGTGGCAACAATCAGGCCTGTGATGCACCACTAATTGTGCCGCAGGACGCTGAAGATAGGAAAGCCATGTCAGATGCCATTTGGGACAAAGCAGTTCGTCGGACGTGGAGTACCTAGAATGATGGCAAGCGCGTCAAGTGGTCTGATGCGGAGTGAATTAAATTTTACTTGTCAGTGTTATGTTTCTGTTTTGTGGAACTCAGTTAGCTTGCCAAGATGTCTAGCGCATCAAGTGATACTAGTAAAATAAATTTAACCCTCGTTGTGTTATGTTTATGTATGTGTCTTGTAGCTTGTCAAGATGGTAGCTTCTTAACTGGCAGTTTGAAAGAGTGCCCTTTTCCTCTCTCGGTAAACATATATGTTTCATTTTGCCCAAATTGGTAGCAAATCTAGAGAAGATTCCCACTTCGATATTTCGTTCCCTTTTGGACCTCTTTTTGCCTCCGAATAGGTAGCGAATCTAGAGCAGCAAATCACACCAGGAAAAATACATTCATTCAGAAAACAAAACAAATGTAGATATAGGTGTGTGTAGCTAAATAGGATATAGCGATAGAAAGTAGGTTGCTTAACGAGGTTTGATGCATTCAGCCAGAAATAGGATATAGCTAGAAAGGAGCTGCTGGGCAGCAGGGGTAGCCGCCACAGCTGCAGGCACATCCTGCAAGCGCCCGCGCCTCCGCCATCTCCCTCTGGTGCTTCCGCCACTTCTTGCTGCCCAGTTTCTTGGACTTGGGGGCCTTAGGCCTGATTGGAGGCATGCGACCCTCTTTCATGGCCACCCGCTGGAGGTTTCAGAGGTGAATGCCGAGAGCACGGTGTTCAGCGATGTAGGCGTTGATGTTCGCGGGCTCGGGCTTGCCACTTTTGTGGATGCCGGAGCCCGCGGCCTTTGCATGCTTCAGTAAGGTGTTCAAGACGGTGCCGCCGGTGGTGTGACTCATCAAGCAGTAGACGCCCCCCTTGCGGAAGGGGTAGCTGTAGTAGGGGCCCGTGAGGAATCCATCGTACTTGCCGGCCCACAGCCTCCTCAGCACCTAACGAGCCTTGGTGTGAATGGACTCGTCATCGCTGCAGACATCGCTGCCGGAAACCTATTGGAAGAAAGGGAAAATGGGGGAGTAGATGGTGTAAGAAGATCGAGCAATCGAAATGCGAACAAGCGAATCCTGATAAACAAAGATCTAGCATCCAATGATGGGAACGGTGTTGGATAATTAGGCACAATTTCCATGATTAATTCTAGAATATTAAACATGACAATACCAGCTAAATTTTAAATAGATTAGCCCATTATTTCTAACAAACGGTAGAAAAACCAGGGGAGGGAGCAAACCCAAGTTACCTCCGACCATAGGTCGTCGATGCCAGTGTCATAGGGGTTCAGTGGAGCGATGTACTTATCTGGATCGTAGGTGCCCAACAAGTTCGTGATCTGCTTGTGACCGGCGGGGGCCTCCTTTTCAGCGGCTCCGTCGGTAGCTGGGACGGGGGCCTAGACGGGAACGGCAGCTGCCATCGATACCTCCACTGGGGCCTGGATAGGGACAGTGGCTGCTTTCAACATGTCGAGGGGGACCGGCGAGGAGACGGGGGCCTCCTCGCCGGCGGCCACGGAGGCGACGATGGCCACCTTATCCTCCTCGGCCATCGCCGGCGCGGACGGGGTATTCTCGGGAGTTTGCGGATGCTGGTGGGACAGTGGAGAGGGTTGCGTGGGGACAGTGAGCGAGAGTGGGAGTGGGTGTGTGGAGAGGGGCTCTATAGTTAAGGTGGATAAAAGCAAGGCATGTTTTGTTGCACCACCGTGCAACGCGTCGCGCAGTCGACTGCACCGTGCACCGCGACACGCGCACGGTACGTCACGTTTTTTCCGGAGCCATGCATGGCAGTTCTGTATTGATCCGCATGCAAAGGGCGCACACACAATTTCTATGTACGAAGTTTGACACGGCCCTAAAACTGGCGATTGAGAGCCGCTGCGTAAAAAATGGGATATGTCTAATTAAAATCAAGTGGCAATAAATTGCAGCTGTCCATCAACGACCGTGCACTCGATGACGCATGCGTTGTGGCATAGTAGTAGCAGTAGTAGGCTTTTCAGACTTTATTAAACATGACATGACTGCTCGACGACTTTTTCCATGGACGGCATCGTGTTCCTTCATGTAGAAGTCTCGCTGAGGGAGACGTCCGTGATGTCTCACGCTATACTCTGAAGGGCATGACGTGTGCAACGATCATAGTTGGATCACACAGAATCAACGGTTGGTGCGCACGATCCGCGTGACAACTATGATAACCAATCAGGGAGTAGCAGACAGGGTGAGCACATATTTGTGCTTCTATGAAAGATAGAGAGCGCGCGGGCGGGGGGGGGGGGGGGGGGGAACTGAGTAGTACCACATAAAACCAAGGGCGATACTGAGTAGTATAAAAAGTGTTCATTGGATTGTGAGTGTCTTGCACAATGAAATACATCGTGGCATACATCAAATTATGCCAAGATAGATCCACAAGAGTTCATTGGATGTGTGTTCTTCTCATAAACCACTCATAAACCACGTAAGGATCCACTAGAGTCATTGGATGTGTGTTCTTCTCACAAACCACATATCACCAGTGTCATTGCATGTGTGTTCTTCCCACAGACCACACATGGATCCACCGATGCAATTGCATGTGTGTTCTTCTAACAAACCACACAGGATCCACCAGTGTCATCACATGTCTACTCTTTTCATGAACCACGGCTAGAGTCATTGCATGTGTGTTCTTCTCATAGACCACATATCACCTATGTCATTGCATGTGTGTTCTTCCCACAGACCACACATGGATCCACCAGTGTCATTGCATGTGTGTTCTTCCCACAGACCACACATGGATCCACCCAGTGTCATTGCATGTGTGTTCTTCCCAAAGACCACACATGGATCCACCAGAGTCATTGCATGTGTGTTCTTCCCATGAACCATACATGGATCCACCAGTGTCATTGCATGTCTGCTCTTTTCATGAACCACAGCTAGAGTCATTGCATGTGTGTTCTTCTCATAAACCACATATCACCGGTGTCATTGCATGTGTGTTCTTCCCATGAACCACACATGGATCCACTAGTGTCATTGCATGTGTGTTCTTCCCAAAGACCACACATGGACTCACCAGTGTCATTGCATGTGTGTTCTTCCCATGAACCACACATGGATGCACCAGTATCATTGCATGTGTGTTAGTCTCACAAACCACGTAAGGATCCACCGGTGTAATTGCATGTGTGTTCCTCTCATAGACCACACATGGAACTACCGGTGGCATCGCGGGTCTGCTCTTTTCACGAACCACAGTTAGAGTCATCGCATGTCTGCTATTTTCATGAACCACAACTATAGTCATTGCATGTGTGTTCTTCTCACAGACCATATCATGAACCACACCCAGTGTCTTTGCATGTGTGTTCTTCCCATGAACCACACATGGATCCACCAGTGTCATTGCATGTCTGCTCTTTTCATGAACAACAACTAGAGTCATTGCATGTGTGTTCTTCTCACAAACCACATATCACCGGTGTCATTGCATGTGTGTTCTTCCCATGAACCACACATGGATCCACCAGTGTCATTGCATGTGTGTTCTTCCCACAGACCACACATGGATCTACCAGTGTCATTGCATGTGTGTTCTTCCCATGAACCACACATGGATCCGCTAGTGTCATTGTATGTCCGCTCTTCCCATGAACCACAGCCAGAGTCATCGCATGCGTGCTCTTTTCATGAACCACAGCTAGAGTCATTGCATGTGTGTTCTTTTTACAACCCAGATCATGAACCACACCCAGTGTCATTGCAAGTGTGTTCTTCTCACAAACCACACATGGTTCCACCGACGTCATGGCATGTCTGCTCTTCTCATTAGCCACAGCTAAAGTCATTGCATGTCTGTTCTTTTCACAAACCACATATCACCAGAGTCATTGCATGTGTGTTCTTCCCATGAACCACACATTGATCCACCAGTGTCATTGCATGTGTGTTCTTCTCACAAACCACACATGGATCCACCCAGTGTCATCGCATGTCTGCTCTTCCCATGAGACACACATGGATCCACTAGTGTCATTGCATGTCTCATATTTTCATGAACCACAGCTAGAGTCATTGGAGGTGTGTTCTTCTCACAGACCACATATCACCAGGGTCATTGCATGTGTGTTCTTCCCAAATACCACACATGGATCCACCAGTGTCATTGCATGTGTGTTCTTCTCACAAACCATATCATCAACCACACCTAGTGTCATTGCATGTGTGTTCTTCTCACATACCACACATGGATCCACCAGTGTCATTGCATGTGTGTTCTTCTCATTAACCCCATATGGATCCACCGGTGTCATTGCATGTCTGCTGTTTTCATTAACCACAACAAGAGTCATTGCATGTGTGTTCTTCCCACAGACCACACAAGGATCCACCAGTGTCATTGCATGTGTGTTCTTCCCATGAACCACACATGGATCCACCAATGTCATTGCATGTGTGTTATTCTCTCAGACCACGTAAGGATCCAGCGGTGTAATTGCATGTGTGTTATTCCCATGAACCACACATGGATCCACCGGTGTCATTGTATGTCTACTCTTCCCATGAACCATAGGTAGAGTCAACGCATGTCTACTCTTTTCATGAACCACAGCTAGAGTCATTGCATGTGTGTTCTTCTCACAAACCATATCATGAACCACACCTAGTGTCATTGCATATGTGTTCTTCCCATGAACCACACATGGATCCACCAGTGTCATTGCATGTCTGCTCTTCCCACAGACCACACATGGATCCACCAGTGTCATTGCATGTGTGTTCTTCCCATGAACCACACATGGATCCACCGGTGTCATTGTATGTCTGCTCTTCCCATGAACCACAGGTAGAGTCATCGCATGTCTACTCTTTTCATGAACCACAGCTAGAGTCATTGCATGTGTGTTCTTCTCACAAACCATATCATGAACCACACCCAGTGTCATTGCATATGTGTTCTTCCCATGAGCAACACATGGATCCACCAATGCCATTGCATGTGTGTTCTTCCCACAGACCACACATGGATACACCGGTGTCATTGCATTTGTGTTCTTCCCATGAACAACACATGGATCCACCAGTGTCATTGTATGTCTGCTCTTCCCATGAACCACAACTAGAGTCATCGCATGCATGCTCTTTTCATGAACCACAGCTAGAGTCATTGCATGTGTGACAAACCATATCATGAACCACACCAAGTGTCATTGCATGTGTGTTCTTCTCACAAACCACACATGGATCCACCGGTGTCATGGCGTGCCTGCTCTTCTCATTAACCACAGCTAAAGTCATTGCATGTCTGTTCTGTTCACAAACCACATATCACCAGAGTCATTGCATGTGTGCTCTTCCCATGAACCACACATGGATCCACCAGTGTCATTGCATGTGTGTTCTTCTCACAAACCACACATGGATCCACCCAGTGTCATCGCATGTCTGCTCTTGCCATGAGACACACATGGATCCACCAGTGTCATTGCATGTCTGCTCTTTTCATGAACCACAGCTAGAGTCATTGGATGTGTGTTCTTCTCACAGACCACATATCACCAGGGTCATTGCATGTGTGTTCTTCCCAAAGACCACACATGGATCCACCAGTGTCATTGCATGTGTGTTCTTCTCACAAACCATATCATGAACCACACCCAGTGTCATTGCATGTGTGTTCTTCTCACATACCACACATGGATCCACCAGTGTCATTGCATGTGTGTTCTTCTCATTAACCCCACATGGATCCACTGGTGTAATTGCATGTCCGCTCTTTTCATTAACCACAACTAGAGTCATTGCATGTGTGTTCTTTTCACAGACCACATATCACCAGAGTCATTGCATGTGTGTTCTTCCCACAGACCTCACAAGGATCCACCAGTGTCATTGCATGTGTGTTCTTCCCATGAACCACACATGGATCCACCAGTGTCATTGCATGTGTGTTATTCTCACAGACCACGTAAGGATCCAGCGGTGTAATTGCATGTGTGTTCTTCCCATGAACAACACATGGATCCATCGGTGTCATTGTATGTCTGCTCTTCCCATGAACCACAGGTAGAGTCATCGCATGTCTACATCTTTTCATGAACCACAGCTAGAGTCATTGCATGTGTGTTCTTCTCACAAACCATATCATGAACCACACCTAGTGTCATTGCATATGTGTTCTTCCCATGAACCACACATGGATCCACCAGTGTCATTGCATGTCTGCTCTTCCCACAGACCACACATGGATCCACCAGTGTCATTGCATGTGTGTTCTTCCCATGAACCACACATGGATCCACCGGTGTCATTGTATGTCTGCTCTTCCCATGAACCACAGGTAGAGTCATCGCATGTCTACTCTTTTCATGAACCACAGCTAGAGTCATTGCATGTGTGTTCTTCTCACAAACCATATCATGAACCACACCTAGTGTCATTGCATATGTGTTCTTCCCATGAGCAACACATGGATCCACCAATGCCATTGCATGTGTGTTCTTCCCACAGACCACACATGGATACACCGGTGTCATTGCATTTGTGTTCTTCCCATGAACCACACATGGATCCACCAGTGTCATTAGTATGTCTGCTCTTCCCATGAACCACAACTAGAGTCATCGCATGCATGCTCTTTTCATGAACCACAGCTAGAGTCATTGCATGTGTGTTACAAACCATATCATGAACCACACCAAGTGTCATTGCATGTGTGTTCTTCTCACAAACCACACATGGATCCACCGGTGTCATGGCATGCCTGCTCTTCTCATTAACCACAGCTAAAGTCATTGCATGTCTGTTCTGTTCACAAACCACATATCACCAGAGTCATTGCATGTGTGCTCTTCCCATGAACCACACATGGATCCACCAGTGTCATTGCATGTGTGTTCTTCTCACAAACCACACATGGATCCACCCAGTGTCATCGCATGTCTGCTCTTGCCATGAGACACACATGGATCCACCAGTGTCATTGCATGTCTGCTCTTTTCATGAACCACAGCTAGAGTCATTGGATGTGTGTTCTTCTCACAGACCACATATCACCAGGGTCATTGCATGTGTGTTCTTCCCAAAGACCACACATGGATCCACCAGTGTCATTGCCTGTGTGTTCTTCTCACAAAACATATCATGAACCACACCCAGTGTCATTGCATGTGTGTTCTTCTCACATAACACACATGGATCCACCAGTGTCATTGCATGTGTGTTCTTCTCATTAACCCCACATGGATCCGACCGGTGTCATTGCATGTCCGCTCTTTTCATTAACCACAACTAGAGTCATTGCATGTGTGTTCTTTTCACAGACCACATATCACCAGAGTCATTGCATGTGTGTTCTTCCCACAGACCTCACAAGGATCCACCAGTGTCATTGCATGTGTGTTCTTCCCATGAACCACACATGGATCCACCAGTGTCATTGCATGTGTGTTATTCTCACAGACCACGTAAGGATCCAGCGGTGTAATTGCATGTGTGTTCTTCCCATGAACAACACATGGATCCATCGGTGTCATTGTATGTCTGCTCTTCCCATGAACCACAGGTAGAGTCATCGCATGTCTACTCTTTTCATGAACCATAGCTAGAGTCATTGCATGTGTGTTCTTCTCACACACCATATCATGAACCACACCCAGTGTCATTGCATATGTGTTCTTCCCATGAACCACACATGGATCCACCAGTGTCATTGCATGTCTGCTCTTCCCACAGACCATACATGGATCCACCAGTGTCATTGCATGTGTGTTCTTCTCACAAACCATATCATCAACCACACCTAGTGTCATTGCATGTGTGTTCTTCTCACATACCACACATGGATCCACCAGTGTCATTGCATGTGTGTTCTTCTCATTAACCCCATATGGATCCACCGGTGTCATTGCATGTCTGCTGTTTTCATTAACCACAACAAGAGTCATTGCATGTGTGTTCTTCCCACAGACCACACAAGGATCTACCAGTGTCATTGCATGTGTGTTCTTCCCATGAACCACACATGGATCTACCAATGTCATTGCATGTGTGTTATTCTCTCAGACCACGTAAGGATCCAGCGGTGTAATTGCATGTGTGTTATTCCCATGAACCACACATGGATCCACCGGTGTCATTGTATGTCTACTCTTCCCATGAACCATAGGTAGAGTCAACGCATGTCTACTCTTTTCATGAACCACAGCTAGAGTCATTGCATGTGTGTTCTTCTCACAAACCATATCATGAACCACACCTAGTGTCATTGCATATGTGTTCTTCCCATGAACCACACATGGATCCACCAGTGTCATTGCATGTCTGCTCTTCCCACAGACCACACATGGATCCACCAGTGTCATTGCATGTGTGTTCTTCCCATGAACCACACATGGATCCACCGGTGTCATTGTATGTCTGCTCTTCCCATGAACCACAGGTAGAGTCATCGCATGTCTACTCTTTTCATGAACCACAGCTAGAGTCATTGCATGTGTGTTCTTCTCACTAAACCATATCATGAACCACACCCAGTGTCATTGCATATGTGTTCTTCCCATGAGCAACACATGGATCCACCAATGCCATTGCATGTGTGTTCTTCCCACAGACCACACATGGATACACCGGTGTCATTGCATTTGTGTTCTTCCCATGAACCACACATGGATCCACCAGTGTCATTGTATGTCTGCTCTTCCCATGAACCACAACTAGAGTCATCGCATGCATGCTCTTTTCATGAACCACAGCTAGAGTCATTGCATGTGTGACAAACCATATCATGAACCACACCAGTGTCATTGCATGTGTGTTCTTCTCACAAACCACACATGGATCCACCGGTGTCATGGCAGTGCCTGCTCTTCTCATTAACCACAGCTAAAGTCATTGCATGTCTGTTCTGTTCACAAACCACATATCACCAGAGTCATTGCATGTGTGCTCTTCCCATGAACCACACATGGATCCACCAGTGTCATTGCATGTGTGTTCTTCTCACAAACCACACATGGATCCACCCAGTGTCATCGCATGTCTGCTCTTGCCATGAGACACACATGGATCCACCAGTGTCATTGCATGTCTGCTCTTTTCATGAACCACAGCTAGAGTCATTGGATCTGTGTTCTTCTCACAGACCACATATCACCAGGGTCATTGCATGTGTGTTCTTCCCAAAGACCACACATGGATCCACCAGTGTCATTGCATGTGTGTTCTTCTCACAAACCATATCATGAACCACACCCAGTGTCATTGCATGTGTGTTCTTCTCACATACCACACATGGATCCACCAGTGTCATTGCATGTGTGTTCTTCTCATTAACCCCACATGGATCCACTGGTGTCATTGCATGTCCGCTCTTTTCATTAACCACAACTAGAGTCATTGCATGTGTGTTCTTTTCACAGACCACATATCACCAGAGTCATTGCATGTGTGTTCTTCCCACAGACCTCACAAGGATCCACCAGTGTCATTGCATGTGTGTTCTTCCCATGAACCACACATGGATCCACCAGTGTCATTGCATGTGTGTTATTCTCACAGACCACGTAAGGATCCAGCGGTGTAATTGCATGTGTGTTCTTCCCATGAACAACACATGGATCCACCGGTGTCATTGTATGTCTGCTCTTCCCATGAACCACAGGTAGAGTCATCGCATGTCTACTCTTTTCATGAACCACAGCTAGAGTCATTGCATGTGTGTTCTTCTCAAAAACCATATCATGAACCACACCCAGTGTCATTGCATATGTGTTCTTCCCATGAACCACACATGGATCCACCAGTTTCATTGCATGTCTGCTCTTCCCACAGACCACACATGGATCCACCAGTGTCATTGCATGTGTGTTCTTCCCATGAACCACACATGGATCCACCGGTGTCATTGTATGTCTGCTCTTCCCATGAACCACAGGTAGAGTCATCGCATGTCTACTCTTTTCATGAACCACAGCTAGAGTCATTGCATGTGTGTTCTTCTCACAAACCATATCATGAACCACACCCTAGTGTCATTGCATATGTGTTCTTCCCATGAACAACACATGGATCCACCAATGCCATTGCATGTGTGTTCTTCCCAGAGACCACACATGGATACACCGGTGTCATTGCATTTGTGTTCTTCCCATGAACCACACATGGATCGACCAGTGTCATTGTATGTCTGCTCTTCCCATGAACCACAACTAGAGTCATCGCATGCGTGCTCTTTTCATGAACCACAGCTAGAGTCATTGCATGTGTGTTCTTTTTACAAACCATATCATGAACCACACCCAGTGTCATTGCATGTGTGTTCTTCTCACAAACCACACATGGATCCACCGGTGTCATGGCATGCCTGCTCTTCTCATTAACCACAGCTAAAGTCATTGCATGTCTGTTCTTTTCACAAACCACATATCACCAGAGTCATTGCATGTGTGCTCTTCCCATGAACCACACATGGATCCACCAGTGTCATTGCATGTGTGTTCTTCTCACAAACCACACATGGATCGACCCAGTGTCATCGCATGTCTGCTCTTGCCATGAGACACACATGGATCCACCAGTGTCATTGCATGTCTGCTCTTTTCATGAACCACAGCTAGAGTCATTGGATGTGTGTTCTTCTCACAGACCACATATCACCAGGGTCATTGCATGTGTGTTCTTCCCAAAGACCACACATGGATCCACCAGTGTCATTGCATGTGTGTTCTTCTCACAAACCATATCATGAACCACACCCAGTGTCATTGCATGTGTGTTCTTCTCACATACCACACATGGATCCACCAGTGTCATTGCATGTGTGTTCTTCTCATTAACCCCACATGGATCCACTGGTGTAATTGCATGTCCGCTCTTTTCATTAACCACAACTAGAGTCATTGCATGTGTGTTCTTTTCACAGACCACATATCACCAGAGTCATTGCATGTGTGTTCTTCCCACAGACCTCACAAGGATCCACCAGTGTCATTGCATGTGTGTTCTTCCCATGAACCACACATGGATCCACCAGTGTCATTGCATGTGTGTTATTCTCACAGACCACGTAAGGATCCAGCGGTGTAATTGCATGTGTGTTCTTCCCATGAACAACACATGGATCCACCGGTGTCATTGTATGTCTGCTCTTCCCATGAACCACAGGTAGAGTCATCGCATGTCTACACTTTTCATGAACCACAGCTAGAGTCATTGCATGTGTGTTCTTCTCAAAAACCATATCATGAACCACACCCAGTGTCATTGCATATGTGTTCTTCCCATGAACCACACATGGATCCACCAGTTTCATTGCATGTCTAATCTTCCCACAGACCACACATGGATCCACCAGTGTCATTGCATGTGTGTTCTTCCCATGAACCACACATGGATCCACCGGTGTCATTGTATGTCTGCTCTTCCCATGAACCACAGGTAGAGTCATCACATGTCTACTCTTTTCATGAACCACAGCTAGAGTCATTGCATGTGTGTTCTTCTCACAAACCATATCATGAACCACACCCTAGTGTCATTGCATATGTGTTCTTCCCATGAACAACACATGGATCCACCAATGCCATTGCATGTGTGTTCTTCCCAGAGACCACACATGGATACACCGGTGTCATTGCATTTGTGTTCTTCCCATGAACCACACATGGATCGACCAGTGTCATTGTATGTCTGCTCTTCCCATGAACCACAACTAGAGTCATCGCATGCGTGCTCTTTTCATGAACCACAGCTAGAGTCATTGCATGTGTGTTCTTTTTACAAACCATATCATGAACCACACCCAGTGTCATTGCATGTGTGTTCTTCTCACAAACCACACATGGATCCACCGGTGTCATGGCATGCCTGCTCTTCTCATTAACCACAGCTAAAGTCATTGCATGTCTGTTCTTTTCACAAACCACATATCACCAGAGTCATTGCATGTGTGCTCTTCCCATGAACCACACATGGATCCACCAGTGTCATTGCATGTGTGTTCTTCTCACAAACCACACATGGATCGACCCAGTGTCATCGCATGTCTGCTCTTGCCATGAGACACACATGGATCCACCAGTGTCATTGCATGTCTGCTCTTTTCATGAACCACAGCTAGAGTCATTGGATGTGTGTTCTTCTCACAGACCACATATCACCAGGGTCATTGCATGTGTGTTCTTCCCAAAGACCACACATGGATCCACCAGTGTCATTGCATGTGTGTTCTTCTCACAAACCATATCATGAACCACACCCAGTGTCATTGCATGTGTGTTCTTCTCACATAACACACATGGATCCACCAGTGTCATTGCATGTGTGTTCTTCTCATTAACCCCACATGGATCCACTGGTGTCATTGCATGTCCGCTCTTTTCATTAACCACAACTAGAGTCATTGCATGTGTGTTCTTTTCACAGACCACATATCACCAGAGTCATTGCATGTGTGTTCTTCCCACAGACCTCACAAGGATCCACCAGTGTCATTGCATGTGTGTTCTTCCCATGAACCACACATGGATCCACCAGTGTCATTGCATGTGTGTTATTCTCACAGACCACGTAAGGATCCAGCGGTGTAATTGCATGTGTGTTCTTCCCATGAACAACACATGGATCCACCGGTGTCATTGTATGTCTGCTCTTCCCATGAACCACAGGTAGAGTCATCGCATGTCTACTCTTTTCATGAACCACAGCTAGAGTCATTGCATGTGTGTTCTTCTCACAAACCATATCATGAACCACACCCAGTGTCATTGCATATGTGTTCTTCCCATGAACCACACATGGATCCACCAGTGTCATTGCATGTCTGCTCTTCCCACAGACCACACATGGATCCACCAGTGTCATTGCATGTGTGTTCTTCCCATGAACCACACATGGATCCACCGGTGTCATTGTATGTCTGCTCTTCCCATGAACCACAGGTAGAGTCATCGCATGTCTACTCTTTTCATGAACCACAGCTAGAGTCATTGCATGTGTGTTCTTCTCACAAACCATATCATGAACCACACCCAGTGTCATTGCATATGTGTTCTTCCCATGAACAACACATGGATCCACCAATGCCATTGCATGTGTGTTCTTCCCAGAGACCACACATGGATACACCGGTGTCATTGCATTTGTGTTCTTCCCATGAACCACACATGGATCGACCAGTGTCATTGTATGTCTGCTCTTCCCATGAACCACAACTAGAGTCATCGCATGCGTGCTCTTTTCATGAACCACAACTAGAGTCATTGCATGTGTGTTCTTTTTACAAACCATATCATGAACCACACCCAGTGTCATTGCATGTGTGTTCTTCTCACAAACCACACATGGATCCACCGGTGTCATGGCATGCCTGCTCTTCTCATTAACCACAGCTAAAGTCATTGCATGTCTGTTCTTTTCACAAACCACATATCACCAGAGTCATTGCATGTGTGCTCTTCCCATGAACCACACATGGATCCACCAGTGTCATTGCATGTGTGTTCTTCTCACAAACCACACATGGATCGACCCAGTGTCATCGCATGTCTGCTCTTGCCATGAGACACACATGGATCCACCAGTGTCATTGCATGTCTGCTCTTTTCATGAACCACAGCTAGAGTCATTGGATGTGTGTTCTTCTCACAGACCACATATCACCAGGGTCATTGCATGTGTGTTCTTCCCAAAGACCACACATGGATCCACCAGTGTCATTGCATGTGTGTTCTTCTCACAAAACATATCATGAACCACACCCAGTGTCATTGCATGTGTGTTCTTCTCACATAACACACATGGATCCACCAGTGTCATTGCATGTGTGTTCTTCTCATTAACCCCACATGGATCCACTGGTGTCATTGCATGTCCGCTCTTTTCATTAACCACAACTAGAGTCATTGCATGTGTGTACTTTTCACAGACCACATATCACCAGAGTCATTGCATGTGAGTTCTTCCCACAGACCTCACAAGGATCCACCAGTGTCATTGCATGTGTGTTCTTCCCATGAACCACACATGGATCCACCAGTGTCACTGCATGTGTGTTATTCTCACAGACCACGTAAGGATCCAGCGGTGTAATTGCATGTGTGTTCTTCCCATGAACAACACATGGATCCATCGGTGTCATTGTATGTCTGCTCTTCCCATGAACCACAGGTAGAGTCATCGCATGTCTACTCTTTTCATGAACCATAGCTAGAGTCATTGCATGTGTGTTCTTCTCACACACCATATCATGAACCACACCCAGTGTCATTGCATATGTGTTCTTCCCATGAACCACACATGGATCCACCAGTGTCATTGCATGTCTGCTCTTCCCACAGACCACACATGGATCCACCAGTGTCATTGCATGTGTGTTCTTCCCATGAACCACACATGGATCCACCGGTGTCATTGTATGTCTGCTCTTCCCATGAACCACAGGTAGAGTCATCGCATGTCTACTCTTTTCATGAACCACAGCTAGAGTCATTGCATGTGTGTTCTTCTCACAAACCATATCATGAACCACACCCAGTGTCATTGCATATGTGTTCTTCCCATGAACAACACATGGATCCACCAATGCCATTGCATGTGTGTTCTTCCCACAGACCACACATGGATACACCGGTGTCATTGCTATTTGTGTTCTTCCCATGAACCACACATGGATCCACCAGTGTCATTGTATGTTTGCTCTTCCCATGAACCACAACTAGAGTCATCGCATGCGTGCTCTTTTCATGAACCACAACTAGAGTCATTGCATGTGTGTTCTTTTTACAAACCATATTATGAACCACACCCAGTGTCATTGCATGTGTGTTCTTCTCACAAACCACACATGGATCCACCGGTGTCATGGCATGCCTGCTCTTCTCATTAACCACAGCTAAAGTCATTGCATGTCTGTTCTTTTCACAAACCACATATCACCAGAGTCATTGCATGTGTGCTCTTCCCATGAACCACACATGGATCCACCAGTGTCATTGCATGTGTGTTCTTCTCACAAACCACACATGGATCCACCCAGTGTCATCGCATGTCTGCTCTTGCCATGAGACACACATGGATCCACCAGTGTCATTGCATGTCTGCTCTTTTCATGAACCACAGCTAGAGTCATTGGATCTGTGTTCTTCTCACAGACCACATATCACCAGGGTCATTGCATGTGTGTTCTTCCCAAAGACCACACATGGATCCACCAGTGTCATTGCATGTGTGTTCTTCTCACAAACCATATCATGAACCACACCCAGTGTCATTGCATGTGTGTTCTTCTCACATACCACAGATGGATCCACCAGTGTCATTGCATGTGTGTTCTTCTCATTAACCCCACATGGATCCACTGGTGTAATTGCATGTCCGCTCTTTTCATTAACCACAACTAGAGTCATTGCATGTGTGTTCTTTTCACAGACCACATATCACCAGAGTCATTGCATGTGTGTTCTTCCCACAGACCTCACAAGGATCCACCAGTGTCATTGCATGTGTGTTCTTCCCATGAACCACACATGGATCCACCAGTGTCATTGCATGTGTGTTATTCTCACAGACCACGTAAGGATCCAGCGGTGTAATTGCATGTGTGTTCTTCCCATGAACAACACATGGATCCATCGGTGTCATTGTATGTCTGCTCTTCCCATGAACCACAGGTAGAGTCATCGCATGTCTACTCTTTTCATGAACCACAGCTAGAGTCATTGCATGTGTGTTCTTCTCACAAACCATATCATGAACCACACCCAGTGTCATTGCATATGTGTTCTTCCCATGAACCACACATGGATCCACCAGTGTCATTGCATGTCTGCTCTTCCCACAGACCACACATGGATCCACCAGTGTCATTGCATGTGTGTTCTTCCCATGAACCACACATGGATCCACCAGTGTCATTTTATTTCTGCTCTTCCCATGAACCACAGGTAGAGTCATCGCATGTAAATACAAGCCTCTCCATAAGTTTGGACAAATCCAAACTCTTTGATCACCTCATCAAAGCGGAGATTCCAACTCCGGGATGCTTACTTCAGTCCACAGATGGATCTCTGAAGTTTGCACACCTTATCAGCATCCTTAGGATCGACAAAACCCTTAGGTTGTATCATATACAACTCTTCTTCAATATTACCATTGAGGAACGCAGTTTTGACATCCATCTGCCATATTTCATAATCGAAATATGCAGCAATTGCTAACATAATCCTAACCGACTTAACCATCGCTACGGGAGAGAATGTCTCATCGTAGTCAACTCCTTGAATTTTGTCGAAACCCCTTTGCGACAAGTCGAGCCTTATAGATGGTTACATTACCATCAACATCAGTTTTTCTTTTGAAAATCCATTTATTCTCAACGGCCTTTCGATCGTGAGGTAAGTCCACCAAGGTCCAAACCTGGTTTTCGTACATGGATTCCATCTCGGATTTCATGGCTTCTAGCCATTTGTTGGAATCAGGGCTCATCATCGCTTCTTCATACGTCGCAGGGTCATCTATTTCATCAATCATGAAATTCATAATAGGATTGCCGTACAGTTCAGGAGCTGCACGTGTCCTGCTTGACCTACGAGGTTCGGTAGTGTCCTCTTTCGGAGTTTCATGATCAATATCGTTAGCTCTCTCTTCATTAGGTGAAGTCAACTCCGAAACAACTTCCGGTGCTGCGCTACTCGCCATTTCATGAAGAGAAGGTTCAATAACCTCTTCGAGTTCTACCTTCCGACTACTCACACCCTTCGCGAGAAACTCCTTCTCAAGAAAGGATCCATTCTTCGCAACAAAGACCTTGCCCTCGGATCTGTGATAGAAGGTATACCCAATCGTTTCCTTAGGGTATCCTATGAAGACGCATTTTTCCGCTTTGGGTTCGAGTTTATCCGGTTGAAGTTTCTTCACATAAACATCGCATCCCCAAACTTTAAGAAATGACAGCTTAGGTTTGTTTCCAAACCATAATTCATACGGTGCCCTATTTAAAGTGAATAAAGCGGTTTCCAGTGCATAACCCCAAAAAGAAAGTGGCAAGTCAGTCAGAGACATCATAGATCGAACCATATCCAATAAAGTACGATTACGACGTTCTGACACACCATTACGTTGTGGTGTTCCGGCAGGCGTGAGTTGTGAAACTATTCCACAGTCTTTCATATGTGTGCTAAACTAGTAACTAAGATACTCTCCTCCACGGTCGGACCGCAGAAATTTGATCTTTCTGTTACGATGATTTTCCACTTCATTCTGAAATTCATTGAACTTTTCAAAGGTTTCAGACTTATGTTTCATCAAATGGATATACCCGTATCTACTCAAATCATCCATGAAAGTAACAAAATAACGATATCCACCTCGCGCCGACACACTCATTGGTCCACACACATCAGTATGTATGATTTCCAATAAATCTGTCGCCCGTTCCATTGAACCGGAAAACGGCGTTCTAGTCATCTTGCCCATAAGGCATGGCTCACATGTATCAAATGATTCAAAATCAAGTGATTCCAAAAGTCCATCAGAATGGAGTTTCTTCATGCGTTTAACACCAATAGGACCTAGACGGCAGTGCCACATATATGCAGATATATCATTATCAAGTTTAATCCTTTTAGCATCAACATTATGAATATGCGTAATACTACTATCGAGATCCAACAGAAATAAACCATTCAACACAGGTGCATGACCATGAAAGATATTATTCATATAAATCGAACAACCATTGTTTTCAGACTTAAACGAATAACCACTTTGCATCAAACACGATCCGGATACAATGTTCATGCTCAGTGTAGGCACTAAATAACAATTAATCAGGTTTATAACCAATCCCGACGGCATATGGAGAGGCAGCGTTCCGACGGCGATCACATCAACTCTTGATCCATTGCCGACCAGCATCGTGACCTCATCCCTTGCTAGTTGTCGCTTGTTCCGCAGCCCCTGAACCGAGTTACATATATTAGCAACCGATCCCGTATCAAATACCCAGGTGCTACTGCGAGTACTAGTCAAGTACACATCAATAACGTGTATATCACATATACCTTTGTTTGCCTTGCCAACCTTCTTGTCCGCCAAATACTTGGGGCAGTTGCGCTTCCAATGGCCAGTCCCCTTACAATAGTAGCACTCGGTGTCAGACTTAGGGCCAGCTCGGGGTTTCTTTTCAGGCGTGGCAACAGACTTGCCACCCTTCTTTCCCTTGTGCTTGCCTCTCTTGTCTTTCTTGAAACCGGTGGTCCAATTGATCATCAACACTTGATGTTCTTTCCTAATCTCCACTTGTGCAGTCTTAAGCATTGACAGAAGCTCGGGAAGAGAATTATTCATGCCCTGCATATTATAGTTCATTAGGAAGCTCTTGTAGCTAGGTGGCAGAGATTGGAGAACACGATGTATGCCTAAGTCAATGGGAATCGTTATTCCCAAGGACACAAGCTTATCGGTGTACCTAGACATTTTGAGTACGTGCTCACTAACGGAACTGTTTTCCTCCATCATGCAGCTAAAGAACTTTTCTGTAGCATTATAACTCTCTACGGCAGCATGGGTATCGAAAATCATTTTCAATTCTCCCATGGTATCAAAGGAATTGCCATTTTCAAAAACGCTTCGAAGTTCTTGCTCTAGCCCATATAGTATGCCGCAATGAACTAAGTTGTGTCCCTCCTGACAAGTCACATAGACATTATTTTCCTCGTCAGGGGCATCAGGAGCTGGTGGGGGGGGCCTAGCGGCGCATCTAGCACATATTGCTTTTGTGCAGTAGTGAGGAGAATCCTCAAATTCATAGCGCAGTTGGTGAAGTTGCTACCATTCGCAGCAAGTTTCTCTTTCTCCATGAACACATTGAAATTAAAAGCAGGTGGTGCCATCTACAACAGAATTTGTAAAGTTTACTTAGACTAAGTTTATGATAGATTGAGTTCAACTAATCCAAATTACTAATGAACTCCCACTCAAAAACGACGTCCCTCGTGTCCTTTTGGTGATTACATGAACCAAATCAACTACACCAAGTCCGATCATCACGTGAGTTGATGTAGCTTCAAAGCCGAGCATCTATATGGGCATCATATCAACTATATGGCTCATGCTTAACCTTTTGGTCCGTGTTCCGAGGCCATGTCTGTACATGCTAGGCTCGCCAAGTAAGAACCTTAGTATTCACGTGTGTAAAACTGTCTTACACCCGTTCCTATGAAAGCGTAGATTCGAGTACACCCGTTCCTTCTTGTCCGCCAAATACTTGGGGCAGTTGCGCTTCCAATGGCCAGTCCCCTTGCAATAGTAGCACTCGGTGTCAGACTTAGGCCAGCTCGGGGTTTCTTTTCAGGCCCGACAACAGATTTGCCGCCCTTCTTTCCCTTCTGCTTACCTCTCTTGTCCTTCTTGAAACCGGTGGTCTTATTGATCATCAACACTTGATGTTCTTTCCTAATTTCCACTTCTGCAGTCTTAAGCATTGACAGAAGCTCGGGAAGAGACTTCTTCATGCCTTGCATATTATAGTTCATCACGAAGCTCTTGTAGCTAGGTGGTAGAGATTGGAGAACACGATGTATGCCTAAGTCAATGGGGATCGTTATTCCCAAGGACACAAGCTTATCGGCGTACCCAGACATGCAGCTAAAGAACTTTTCAGAACTTTTCAGAGCTTGAGTACGTGCTCACTAATGGAGCTGTTCTCTTCCATCATGCAGCTAAAGAACTTTTCAGAAGCATTATAACTCTCTACGGCAACATGGGTGTTGAAAATCATTTTCAATTTTCCCATGGTATCAAAGGCATTGCCATTTTCGAAACGTTTTCGAAGTTCTGGCTCTAGCCCATACAGTATGCCGCAATGAACTAAGTTGTGGTCGTCCTGACGAGTTATATAGATGTTCTTTTCCTCGTTAGGGGCATCAGGAGCTGGTGGGGGGCCTAGCGGCGCCTCTAGCACATATTGCTTTCTCCATGAACACATTGAAATTAAAAGCAGGTGGTGCCATCTACAACAGAATTTGTAAAATATATTTAGACTAAGTTTATGATAGATTGAGTTCAACTAATCCAAATTACTAATGAACTCCCACTCAAAAACGACATCCCTCGTGTCCTTTTGGTGATTACATGAACAAAATCCACTACACCAAGTCCGATCATCACGTGAGTCGGTGTAGCTTCAAAGGCGAGCATCTATATGGGCATCATATCAACTATATGACTCATGCTTAACCTTTCGGTCCGTGTTCTGAGGCCATGTCTGTACATGCTAGGCTCGTCAAGTAAGAACCTTAGTATTCGCGTGTGTAAACTGTCTTACACCCGTTGTACGAAAGCGTAGAGTCGAGAACACCCGATCATCACGTGATGCCTCAAAACACGATCCACAAAACGGTGCATACTTAAGGAAGAACACATTTATCTTGATATCTAAATGAGGGATCATCTTATAATGCTACTAAAAGCGCCAAACTAGCAATATAAGATGCTAACATCTAATGTGTGAAGTGAGGTGATATGGTCCATGCATTTGATCTCTATCATTTGCATCGTGGTATGATCTCTATCATTCCTTTGTGTGTAAGGCCAAGGTCTATGGAACTTACACGTTAAGTGAGTTGTAAGAGTATCTATCATACATCTACTTACAACAATACCATATCAAGACACTAGCCCAGCAACGATCTAAACTAGACGCCTCTAATTTATCAATTGCAAGTTTTACGTGGCTGGGGCTTTCGGAGATAGAACCCGGTCTTACCTACGAACATGAACCACAACGAGGATAACGTAAATTAGATATTGACTATAGTAGGAGAGACAGACACCCGCTAGCCACTTATGCAAAACTAGTTGCATGTCAGTCGTGGAACCGGTCTCATGTACGATGACATGTAAGGTTGGTCCAGGCCACTTCATCCCACTATGCCACGAATATCCAAAGTACATAGAAGATGCAATAACATGATCATCATCGCCCACATATAAACATATGTGTACTACCCGTGCAAAGCACCTACGCACAGATCAGGCTCTGATACCACTGTTGGGTCCGCAGCATAGAAAACAAAAAATTTCCTACGATGAGAACTATACGCCAAGATCTACCTACTAGATACAGAGCAACGGGTGGACATACATCCATGGAGAACTTACCCTCGAAGACAACGAGTTTTGTTAACGAGTAGGAACTCGTGGTTGATGTAGTCGTACGCTTGCCGATCTCAAGATCGTGTGGAAGTCCGAGCGCCGCAAATCAGCAGCGCATCCGTCCTCGCACACATGTTCAAGCCACCGAACAACCTCCACCTCCTCGCTCCAGCGAATCAGCGGAAGCAGCAACTCCTTCCAGACGCAAGGACACCGGGAACATGTATCTCGCTAATCCGAGACCATGGGGAAATATCTAGAGGGGGAGAGACATCCTTCACGAGGAGGTGTAGTTTGTGAGAGGGGAGAGGGGGGCTTTATATAGGAGGGAGGGAGACCCCTCCCCTCCCATAGCCGGTGCATGAGGGGGACTCCTCCCCCCTTCATTCATGTGGTGAACCTCCACTCACATAAACATGGCCTCCACCCAAAATCCCACTCACATGTATTTAATTTCCACCAAATTAAATGCAACTCTCAATTAATAAACTCTTTTATTTATTTTATTCAGAATTTTGTTAATTACTTTAATTAACAAACATTCACATAAAACCCCTTGCAACATTTCATATCACATGCAGAACCACTTTCTACAATTTCACCCGAAACAATTCTGGTTTCTATCGAAACATTTCCTGCGCTTTGCAAACCTTTTGTCTGGAACATATGTGCTCCTAAATGGTGTCCGGCAACCCTTAAGTGTGTCACCCTACGGTTCGCAAATAATGCAGACATGATTGAGACTCCTCTCAGATCAATAATCAGAAGCGGGACCTGGAGATCCATACTAACTCCTGCATATTCAACGATGACTTCTGTGATCGTGAGAAACCTTTAACGTCAGCAATTTAATCCCTTTGTCTCATGATATAATACATGTCCGAGATTCGATCATCGGTACCCAAATACCTAGTTTGATCTCGTTACCGACATGCACTCTTTTCTCGTTCCCGTGATATAACATTCTAGTGATCACATCACTTGCTTGCAAGCTATCTTAATGTGATATCACTGAGAGGGCACAGAGTATATCTATCCATCATCGGGATTGACAAATTCCACTCTTGATCCATGAGCTTCAACATAAACACCTTCATACCACTGAACCCACCTTTATGGTCACCCTGTTACGGTTTTTGATGTTATCAAGATACTCTTCCGGTGTTAGCAATTAACATGATCTCATGGTCTAAGGACTAATACTACTTTGTATGATGTTATAGCAATATAAACATAATGACTTGATCGTAATGCTATACTTCGGATGAATGTTCATTACATCATTTCACAAATGCTGTGACCTTGTTATTAACAACATCCAATGTCCATGATCAGGAAACCTTGATCATCTTGTTAATCAACAAGCTAGTCTATAAGAGAGGCATAACTAGGAACCCTTTTTGTTTATTAAACACACATGTATTGATGTTTCCTATCAATACAATTATAGCATGCAAAATAAACATCTATCATATACATGGAATACATAATAACAACTTTATTATTGCCTCTCAGGGCATATTTCCTTCAGTCTCCCACTTGCACTAGAGACAATAATCTAGTTTACATAGTGATAAATCTAACACCCATGGAGTTCTGGTGTTGATCATGTTTTGCCCTAGGGAGTACTTTAGTCAACGGATCTGCAACATTCAGGTCCGTGTGCACTTTACAAATCTTTATATCTCCATCCTTGACATGCTCGCGGATGGAGTGAAACCGGCGCTTAATATGCTTGGAATTCTTGTGAGACCTTGGTTCCTTGGCGTGGCTATGGCTCCATTGTTGTCACCATAGATCACCATTGGGTCCAACGCACTAGGAACCACACCCAGTTCCGTTATGAATTCCTTCATCCAAACCGCTTCCTGCGCTGCTTCTGAAGTAGCAACATATTCCGCCTTCGTCATTGATCCATCCACCACAGGTTGTTTGGAGCTCCTCCAACTAACTGCTGCTCCGTTGAAGAGAAATACGTATCCGGATTGAGACTTAGAGTCATCCAGATCAGTGTCAAAGTTAGCATCGACATAACACTTAGCGACTAGCTCTTCTTCACCTCCGTATATGTTGGGGGGGATACCCCCGGGTAGGGTCACGCCGGGGTATAAAGGCCGAGTTAGCCGAGGTTCGGCAAGGTCAAAGCAGATGCTGGCCGGGTCACCTCAAGGCAGGCCGAATCACGGGGTAATCCGGACCTGGGGGCGTTCGCCTAACTAGCCCCTCATCCGACTTGAGCGGTAAGTCAGAAGCGTATGTCTAACCTGTAGGCAGGAAAAGGATTGTGGCCGGATGAACCATCGTCCGGGTCGTAGTAACGTTCTAGAGAGAAGGAAGGAATCTCGCTGGTCAAAGGAGCCCCGGTACGCACTGCCTGAGCGAAGCGAGCAAGGACTGGACCACCGGGGCGTGGCCGACAAGCGTGACGACGCCCGTGTCAGCTGACGAGGGTGCCGCAGTGGCTCACGTAGCTAAAGCGTAGCTGACGCGGGGGAAAAAAGCACCCCGGTCGGTTTACCACTTTGGGAGGGGGCATATTCTTAGGAATATGCCTCCACGTATGCCCTAGGCTGAAACCGAGCCTCCCCTATAAAAGGGGGGCTAGGGATTCAGTAGAGGGGGTTGGCGTTTTATTCTCTGGACAGTTCTGTTAAGGTCTAGGGATTCAGGTGAGATCTGTGGGTGAGAGTAAGAGAGCCTCTTCTTCCTCCTCTCGCCTATACAGCTCTAGGAGCACTTGTAACCTAGGAAGGAAATCAATACAAATTCTTGTGTGGAGAAGCACTTCGCTATCCCTCCCTAGATTCCCCTAGCGTGTATTAGTCCCCACCTTCAGCCTATAAATGGCATCTGCCGTGACACCACCACGACAGTTGGCGCCCACCGTGGGGCTAGCGGCCCTAGCAGGGGTCAAGATCCAGATGAGAAACTTCATCGCCACTGGTGAGCGCATGGTCTCTGGGCTCGACCAGCGCTTTGAGCGCGGGACTTCGTCAGCGACAACGTAGGCTGCTTCAGCACGCGTCCTCTCCTGCGCAACGGCATCTTCCTCAAGCTCGGCGCGCACAAGGTCTACGTCGCGGTGGACATGTCAGGCGTTCATCCGCGCCACGTCGTCGAAGCAGGCGAACCAACCCTCACTGTGACCTGCGGGGAGTGTATCGCTCGTTCCCCGGACCGTGCCAGAGGTAATGATGACAGCGCTGGGTGCGGTTACGAACAAGGATCCGACGCCAGATGCGGAGGTTGACGCCCAAGGCACCAAGGAAAGGTAGGGGTCCTCCGCTAGAGAGGCCGGAAAACGTGCTGAGAGAGGCAATGGATAGCTTGGCAAACCACTGTAGTATCAGCGGTAGATCCGGCTCGTGCACAGGCCGAGCTGGAAGAAACTAGGCAAAAAATACTTGGGGGCGCAAAGAAAATAGCCGCAGCCCAGCAGTCGTTGAACATGACACTGCGAGAGTATGCTAAGGTGAACAAAGTTGATACTGTAAAAGTTAAAGGGAGAAATCTTATGAGTGAGATGAACAGAGAAGGTGATGTCGAAATCGAGGAATCAGAAAACTGTTTTTTCCGTGGGGCTGCCGAGGTATAGTACCCCGGCGAAGAACCTCAGAGCGGCGGATGCAGCTGCATGCGAGTTAGAGGGACTGACGGGTGAAGCCCGGCAAAGGCAGCAAAAACCGGGTTAACGAGCTGGTTCGAATTGCGAAACAGGCGAAACGAGGAACTGCTCAGGGCGAACCTGGAGAGAGCTGGGGCCTCCAAGATTGTCCATTCGGCGATGGGTAACCCAGAGAAATCTGCTGGAGCCGCGTCGTCCCCTCATGGCGATCCAAGGAGAGAGGAGGTCGTAACCTCGGCCAGACGGAACAAACAGATTGTCCCGTATGACCCGACACAGGCAGGGAAAGAAAAAGAAGCGCAGAAAAATGATGATCGACGGAGTGTGAGCCGAGGCGAAGCTGGCCGAGGTAACCGTGACCAAGGCAATGCGGTCAAAGGAACATTGTCAACGTTAATGCCGGGCAAAAAAATCCAGCTGGAGCAAGACAAACCGCAGCAGCGGAACATGCCGAGGCAAGAGCACAGTGCCGGCCGAGGTATGCAACAGAAAGGTGCGCCGCAGGAACAAAACCGATATAACGACAGTGATTCGGAAATGGCAAATGCGGGATACCTGATACCGGACTATCATGTGATAGGGTCGAGACTGGGAAGCAGGAATTTGATGCCGAACGATGCGAGGTTGAAACTGGATCGACTATATAGGTCGGAACAGATAGAATGTCAGGGCCCACCGGGTCCAGCATGTTTTGGACCTCGGATCATGAAAGAGCCACCAGTCCCGAACTTTCAGTTGCCCAGGGGCACCAAGACCTATGACGGTAGTACCAAGCCAGAGGATTGGCTGATAAACTACGCTACCGCTGTAAAAATTGCCACAGGCAACCTGAGATGGGCCGTACGATATGTACCCCAGATATTGGAAGGCCCAGCAAGGGAGTGGTTAAACAATTTGCCACCAGGAAGCATCAACAGCTGGATAGATTTCGAGGAGATGTTCATCAGCAATTTTTCGAGTACGTATCAAAGGCCAAATAGGCCACAGACCCTAGCTATGTGCAAACAGCGACCCAATGAGACGGACCGGGAGTTTTTGACCCGGTGGTGTACCGTGAGAAATTCATGCGAGGGCGTGATAGAATCACAGGCCATAGCATGGTTTGCACAGGGGTGCAGGTATGGAAGCGAGTTATGGATGAAGTTGCAACGGAAAATGCCGGCAACGTTGGCAGAGATGATCCGGATCGCAGATTCGTATGCGTTGGGTGACCCGACCCAACCAAGGCTCGCCTCAAACGAGTCAAGCGATGAGTACTATCAGAGGGATGGATCCGGATCATCCCGGAGAAATGATTACAGAGGAAAAAGGAGAGATGATCGACCAGACCATCGGTACGGTTCGCACCAAGTAGCAGCCGTGAGTCAAGATCAACCCGGAGCAGGGGGTAGTCAGCGCCAGAAAACTGGAGGTCAATGGACCCCAAGGAACGATGGGAAGAAAACTTGGACACCGGAGCAAAAGAAGCAATGGCAAGAAAGGAAAGACCGTCCGAGGTATACTTACAAGTCAATGTTGGACCAGCCGTGTAAGTTTCACACGCCAAATCCGAACAACCCAGCGGGTCATACGACGAGGCAATGCGAGTGGATGTGCAAGATCGAGCAAGGTGGTTCGGGGAATGCTCAAGCACCCCGGAATGATCAGCCTCGGCAGGAGTTACCCCCGGCAGCAATTGCTCTCCGGAGCGAACACACAACAGCTAATGTTGCCTCCCCCTCCGCCGAGGTATGATAACAATGAAAGAAGGGATGCAGTGCATCAAGTAGAAAATCAACATCAGCCGGATCAGAGACACCCCGAAAATGAGGGGAGAAACGAGTACAGGGAACATCACCAGAGCTACTGTGTATTTTACCACAGAGGAAACTGATAGAAAAAGCTTGCAGCGTAGGCATATGGAGGTGAATGCGGTAATGCCGGCAGTGACGAGGTACATGCCTTGGTCCGATCAGGAAATCACTTAGAGCATTAGGGATCACCCCAAGCTCATGCCGAGCCCTGGTTCGTATGCATTTGTGCTAGATCCTACATTCATTGGGCCTACCATTAACGTAAGATTCTCAAAGGTACTGATCGACAAACGGCATTAGCATAAATTATCATGTATGCGGACACAATGCGCAAGTTGGGTATCTCGGAGAACATGCTCCAGGCCACGAAGACAACTTTCCATGGCATTATGCCCGGCATTTCTTGCGAGCCCATAGGCAAGGTCCGGGTCGACGTCTTTTTCGGCACGAGGGACAATTGCTGAACTGAAAATCTGGAGTTCGAAGTGGTGAACTTGGAAAGCGCTATCATGCATTGCTCGGAAGGCCAGCGCTGAACAAGTTCATGGCAAGTTGTCATATCAGCTATTTGAAAATGAAATTGCCCGACCAAATGGAGTATTACAATTGCTGGGGACTTCCGACGTTCGATGGAATGTGCGTCGGCGGATCAAACTTAGCCGAGTCACTTGTGATCGCGCAGGAAAAAAGGAAAATTCAAGAGGTGGCTGCGCTGGCTCAGTCCGCGCAACAGTATATGCCGGTGCTGAGTAACCTGCATGGAACCGTCTCCTTCCAGGCCACGAAAGATACCAAGAAGGTTCCCGTTGATGACATGTTCCCAGAGCGCACCGTAACGATTGGTGCCGGGCTAAGTGATAAATAGGAAAGCGAGCTCGTCAGCTTCCTCCGTGAGAATCGGGACATTTTTGCTTGGTCCACACAGGACTTGCAAGGTGTTCCGAGGGAGTTGGACGAGCACTCTTTAAATGTGAGACCCGGAGCTAAGCCGGTGAAGCAACCTCTCCGCCGCTTCGCCGAAGATAGGAGGAAAGTCATTGGGGATGAGATAGCTCGGTTGCTAGCTGCAGGATTTATCATGGAGGTCCTTTACCCCGATTGGCTGTCTAATCCGGTGCTGGTGGAAAAGAAGAAAGGATTGATCCGAACGTGGCAGTGGTTTGTCGCATGTGTATCGACTACACGAACCTGAACAAGGCGTGTCCAAAAGATCCATTCTCGCTGCCCAAGAATAGATCAGGTCATAGACTCAACTGCTGGATGTGAACTGTTGTCATTCATCGATGCTTATTCTGGTTTGCACCAGATACCTCTGAATCTGGATGATCAAATAAAGACTGCATTTATTACCACGTATGGGGCTTATTGCTATCGCACCATGCCGTTTGGTTTACGTAATGCAGGGGCAACGTACCAGAGATGTATGCAAAAATGTTTGCATGACCAAATAGGTCAAAATGTACAGGTATACGTGGATGATGTGGTTATCAAGACCAAGGAAAGCAAAACGCTCCTTGACGATATCAGGCAAACGTTCGCAAACCTAAGGAGGTTCTGGATGAAACTTACCCGGAAAAAATGCACCTTCGGTGTCTCGGCTGGAAAATTGCTCGGCTTTCTGGTTTCCAGCCAAGGTATCGAAGTTAATCCAACCAAGATCCGAGCAATCGAACGAATGGAACTGCTAAAGTGTCTTAACAATGTCCAGAAGTTTACAGGTGGCCTGGCCTCGTTAAGTCGGTTTGTATGTCGGTTGGGAGAAAAGGCATTGCCTCTCTATCAACTCATGACAAAGTCGGATAAGTTCATTTGGACGCCACAGGCTGATGAGGCCTTTACCCACCTAAAGAAAATGTTAGCCATGGCGCCAATGCTAGCCTCACCACTATCAAAAGAGCCAATGTTGCTCTATATAGCCGCAACCAACCGAGTTGTAAGTGCAGTGACAGTGGTGGAACGTGATGAGGAAGGTAAGTCAGTGCAAAGACCGGTGTATTATTGAGTGAAGTGTTGTCAACCTCAAAGCAGAACTACCCACACTATCAACAAGTGGCGTATGGCCGGTACATGGCCGCCAAGAAATTGAAGCATTACTTTGAAGAGCATCCCATCTGGGTCATATGTGAGGCCCCTATATCCGAGATAATGAGTAACAAGGATGCAAGCGGCAGAATTGCAAAATGGGCAATTGAGCTAGCTCCTTACGCTCCGCAGTATGACCGGAGAGAAGCTGTAAAGTCTCAGGCTGTGGCAGACTTTTTCATGGACTGGGCCGAGGTATAGTACGAACCACCACTTCCGGATCCGAACTATTGGCGGATTGCACTTTACGGATCAAAAACCAAAACCGGGCTAGGTGGCAGGAGTTGTCCTCACGTCGCCAAAGAAGGACCAGTTGAAATACGTGCTGCAGATCCACTTCACCGCATCGAATAATGTCGCTGAGTATGAAGCACTTGTGCATGGGCTCAAGGTAGCAAAGGAAATTGGTATACGTCGGATTATATGCTTTTGGCGACTCGGATTTAGTGGTGCAGCAAGTGTCCGGAGTGTGGGACGCTCTTTATCCAAAACATGGCACTATATAGATTTCACGTGCAGAAGATTTCTGGTTACTTTGAAGGATGCGAATTTCATCATGTACCCCCCGGGTGGAAAATGAGGCTGCCGACATGCTGTCGAAGCTCGGGTCAACCAGACAAGCAATTCCACCGGGTGTAGCATTAGAGCACCTCAAGAAACCATCCATCAGGCCATCCCCGAATCCGAGTCCATCTACGTCCCGGAGGACACAGAGTCCGAAGCTGCGCCCATGGACGTTGACACGGGAAGTGGTGCGCAAATCTTGGGGACTGCTTCGGCAAACCCGGGGACTGCTTCGCAAGACCCGGGGACTGCTCAGCGTAGTCCGGTTGAAGTTATGTCGGTGGATCAGATGGAGATAGATGAGGACGTGTTCCCCGTGTGGCCAATACCGGCTTGGGCACTGCCTATATTTCAATTCCTGAAAGATGGAACATTACCCACTGAGGAGGTGTTGTCCAGGCAAACACAGAGAAGGGCAAAGGCTTACACGATCATGAATTCCGAGTTATACAAAAGAAGTGTGACCAATGTCCTCCAGCGGTGTGTTGACCGAGACGAAGGGCTTGAAATCATCCGAGATATACATCAGGGGGAATGCGGGCATCACGCCTCATCCCGAGCCTTGATAGCGAAAGCTTTCCGACACGGATTCTACTGGCCAAACGCCTTAGAGCAAGCAGAAGATCTGGTGAGAAAATGTAATGGATGTCAGAGGTACGCTGCAAAGACGCATATGCCAATGTCGGAACTCAAGACCATCCCAATCACTTGGCCATTTGCCGTATGGTGCCTGGATATGATGGGCCCGTTCAAACCAGCAAGAGGAAACATGACTCACATTTTGATAACGGTGGACAAGTTTACGAAGTGGATCGAGGTAAAGCCTATAAGAAAATGTGATGGAGCTACGGCCATAACTTTTCTCAAAGATATCATCTTGAGTTACGGTTATCCACATAGTATCATAACTGATAATGGCACAAATTTTGCGGAAGGAGCATTTGCTCGTTTTTGCCGGGATAAGAGGATCCGACTTGACGTAGCTTCGGTAGCCCACCCCGCATCGAACGGGCAAGTGGAGAGATCCAACAGATTATTATTATCCGGGATAAAACCCCGACTCATTGAGCCGCTGCAAAGATCAGCGGGGTGCTGGATAGAAGAACTACCAGCGGTACTGTGGAGTTTAAGAACAACTCCGAATCGATCAACAGGCTATACGCCGTTTTTTCTGGTATATGGGGCAGAAGCTGTACTACCAGTCGACATAGAGCATGATTCGCCTAGAGTCACCCAATACACAGAAGCCGAAGTGCAAGAATAACAGAAAAATGATGTTGATCTGCTGGAAGAAGTGAGAGAACTGGCACTGTCTAGATCCGCCATATATCAGCAAAATCTCCGATGCTATCATAGCCGGAAAGTGTGCCCCGAGTCTTTCGGGAAGGCGACCTGGTGCTCCGGTTGGTACAACGTACTACTGGAATGCATAAATTATCCCCCATGGGAAGGCCATTCATCGTGAGCAAAGCATTGCACAATGATTCTTACTATCTTATAGATGCAAAGCCACAGGAAAAGAACAAGGCGGACAGATCCGGTGAGGAATCTAAACGTCCATGGAATGTAGCTCTCCTTCGTCCTTTCTACACTTAGCGAAGAAGTGTATGTATCCGGGTTCTCATATGTCGGTATGTATGTCGGCAATGAGCTTATCAATGAAATGTTGACACCTCGAGCAGTAACTCGGGGACTGCCTTAATAATGTTTGTTGTCTTTTGTTATTTGTGCGTTGGCTGGAATAGGTTATTCTACTTAGCTCGGATTAGTAGTGTGTGAGCACCAAAAACCCAGCTCTTCGACTTGCTGCTGTCCAACAAGAATTAGCTTCCTGGCAAGCAAGAGAACAAGTTTGGAATTGCATAGCACATGAAAAACGACTAAGGAAAAGAATTTATTCGAGCCGACGTTTGTTTTCCGGACTAACCCCGTATTTATTTTGAGCTAAGTCTAAATGTTTCCCAGTATTGTTAAGACAATTTTTCAGGCTCGGATTCGTAAGATGTAAAACCGAATCAAGGTAGACACGATCCGAGCCAAAAGATTGAACGAACAAGAAAAAGAAACTTGGGGACACGCCCAAGTTAATCCGGCATAAGTACTCAGTAGCAAATATCACATGTATTTGGAATACAATTCCACCCGGCATACCGAGGATCTCATGAATTTTCAAGTGTTTTTACTTAGGAGCAGCAGGAGGAGTTCGGCATCATCATTGCCCTCTTCGATATCCGAGGCAGTGTCCTCCTCGTCTTCACCCGAGTCATCTTCAATATTCTCAACTTCCTCTTCGCCTGCGGCTTCCAGGAAGCTCGGACCCTCAGTCCATTCATGAATGGGGCATATTCAATGAGGATGTGGGCCCAAGCCTAGCGCCGAGCTACCCACTCCGGGTCATCTGTCCATTTGGACCTGGTGCGCAGCCATGTGAGGAGGCTGAGATCTATCTTTTTGTACCACGTCAAAAAGTGGTGAAGAACGGTATTGCCAGCAGCACGGCCAGCGGATTCTCGCCAGAGGTCGAGCTGGGTTTCAACTTCTGAAAGCCTTTCAGCGAGCGGCATGACTTCAGCTCTGCATCTCTGGAGCGGCCAGGCAGGGCCAGAAGGCGTTGAAGATCCGGACTGAAACATCGAGGAGGTCCCTGCCGTAGTTCTTGATAATTTCCACGCGAGATGACAGGCTGACCAACAGGTCCTCCATGTCAAAGGGAATGCTCTCACCCTCAGCAGTGACCGGGGGTACCTCTTTCTCGGCGGAAATTGGCAACAGCAGCACTTGCAATGGTAGTACCTCTGGAAAGTGGCCTGGGAAACAAGGCAAAGGAAAAAGTTGAGAAAATAGACATGAGAAATAACCCGGAGAAGTAAGGCGGATAAAGGAAAAGAAGTTACGAGAGATGTGACTGTGAATCCGGGTCAACTCCTTGATGCAAGCATCACGCCTTTTTGAAGCTGCTTGAGCTCAGCATTGCCGACCCAAGTTTGACCTCGGCTTCCTGAAGGAGCTCGCGATCCTTAGCACTTTGGAGTTTGCGGCGCTCACGTTCCTCGGTGAAGTCCTGGCCAACATTTTTCAGCTCGGTTTGGTGCTGCGACTTCATCTAGCCATTTCAGCTTTGAGCTTGGCTATGTCATCATCTTTGGTCCGGAGGAGGGCGAGCTCATCATCTTTCTTCTTCAGCTCGGCTTGATGCTGTCCTGCTTGTTCGAGAAAATGCAGCATCATGTCAGGCACATGCACACTTTCTTCAAGCAATGCTGAAACCGTGTTTGTTGGCCCGGCAGAGCCGAGGTATGAATGTTTGCCGAGCCAAGGAGGTAAAATGATGAAAAGCACAGTAAAGAACAGATAAGAAGGACGTACCCTTGATTTGCTCCAAGTTCTTTCGCATTATTTTGTTTCAGCTTCCACCCCACTGTGGAAACCGAACAGTCAGATCAGTTCGGCAAACGAA
>CAJUXJ010000171.1:0-106458 GCA_910589775.1 Avena eriantha
TTCTATTCACAATCCACACATGGATCCACCAGTGTCATTGCATGTGTGCTCTTTTTACTAACAACAACCAGAGTCATTGCATGTGTGTTCTCTTCAGAGACCACCCATGGATCCACCAGTGTCATTGCATGTGTGTTCTTTTTACTAACAACAACTAGAGTCATTGAAATGTGTGCTCTCTTCAGAGACCACACATGGATCCACCAGTGTCATTGCATGTATGTTCTTTTCACTAACAACAACTGGAGTCAGTGCATGTGTGTTCTTTTCACATACCACATATGGATCCACCAGTGTCATTGCATGTGTATTCTTGTTAGAACAACATCCAGAGTCATTGAAATGTGTGTTCTTTTCACATACCACCTATGGATCCACCAGTGTCATTGCATTTGTGTTCTTTTTAGTAACAACAACAAGAGTCATTGCATGTGTGTTCTTTTCACATACCACATATGGATCCACCAGTGTCATTGAAATGTGTGTTCTCTTCAGAGACCACACATGGATCCACGAGTGTCATTGCATGTGTGTTCTGTTCACTAACAATAACCAGAGTCATTGCATGTGTGTTCTTTTCACATTCCACATATGGATCCACCAGTGTCATTGCATGTGTGTTCTTTTCACAATCCACCTATGGATCCACCAGTGTCATTGCATGTGTGTTCTTTTCACTAACAACAACCAGAGTCATTGCATGTGTGTTCTTTTCACATACCACATATGGATCCACTAGTGTCATTGCATGTGTGTTATTTTTAGTAACAACAACCAAAGTCATTGCATGTGTGTTCTTTTCACATACCACATATGGATCCACCAGTGTCATTGAAATGTGTGTTCTCTTCAGAGACCACACATGGATCCACCAGTGTCATTGCATGTGTGTTCTTTTAACTAACAATAACCAGAGTCATTGCATGTGTGTTCTTTTCACATTCCACATATGGATCCACCAGTGTTATTGCATGTGTGTTATTTTCACAATCCACCTATGGATCCACCAGTGTCATTGCATGCGTGTTCTTTTCACTAAAAACAACCAGAGTCATTGCATGTGTGTTCTTTTCACATACCACATATGGATCCACCAGTGTCATTGCATGTGTGCTCTTTTCACAATCCACATATGGATCCACCAGTGTCGTTGCATATGTATTCTTTTTAGTAACAACAACCAGAGTCATTGAAATGTGTGTTCTTTTAACTTACCACCTATGGATCCACCAGTGTCATTGCATGTGTGTTCTTTTTAGTAAAAACAACTAGAGTCATTGGATGTGTGTTCTTTCAACATACCACATATGGATCTGCCAGTGTCATTGAAATGTGTTTTCTCTTTAGAGACCACACATGGATCCAGAAGTGTCATTGCATGTATGTTCTATTCACTAACAACAACTGGAGTCATTGCATGTGTCTTCTTTTCACATACCAAATGTGGATCCACCAGTGTCATTGCATTGTTGCTCTTTTCACAATCCACCTATGGATCCGCCAGTGTCTTTGCATGTGTGTTCTTTTTACTAACAACATCTGGAGTCATTCACTACAAGAGAAAAGAGTTTTTGTGACAAATCACTTTCGTCACCGAAAATGCCATTTCCGCACTAAGTACTCCCTCATGACGAAAACATGGCGTCACTAGGGTCGTCCGAAGCTCCGTCACAGATTCTTTTATAGTGACGGAATACAAATTTTCGTCACGCAAGATTGAGCTTCGGGGACGGTCCTTACGACGTCACCTAAGATAGGTTATCCATGACGGACCTTCTACGTCACCTAAAATAGGAAAATCTTTCACCGTTTAGCATATTCGTTGACGAAATATGTCGTCACGGAAGATTTATGGCGTCACGAGGATTCTGGCAGGTGGGACCTGCAATGCTGACGTGGCAGCTGGCAGGTGGGTCCCACCACAATGACGTGGCATCTGACAAGTGGGTCCGACGATGCTAACGTGGCAGCCGGCAGGTGGGTCCGATGATGATGATGTGGCAGCTGGCAGGTGGGTCCGACGATGCTGACGTGGCAGCTGGCAGGTGGGTCCGACGATGCTGACATGGCAGCTGGCAGGTGGGTCCGACGATGATGACGTGGCAGCTGGTAGGTGGGTCCCACCACGATGACGTGGCATCTGACAGGTGGGGCCAATGCTATGACGTGTCACCTTCGTGTGGAGCCCGCGGAGATGACGTGGCAGCTGGCAGGTGGGTCCAGCGACGCTGACGTGGCAGCATGTAGGTGGGGCCGTCAACGATGACGTGGCGTCTACATGTGGGGCCCACGATGATGACGTGTCATTTTTTGGGCCGGCCCATTCGGAACTGCCTTGTGGGCCGGGAGGAATGTGACGCCGTCACCAATTTTTTTGCACGGACAAATTTGATTAAAAATTGAAATTCCACACAAATTACGAAACAAAGTTAAATAGAAGCAAATATTTGAAATGGCAGAAAATTTATAAATATGAATTGTATCACACGCAAACTTTAAAATTCTGGTAGACTGAAACTGCTGTATCAAACTCGAATGACTAAAGGAATAAAAAAACAATGTTTTGGCCCACCCGGCCCATTAGCGCGCAGAGATTTTTGGCCCAAGTCACGGGGACTGGGACTAGGAGTTCTGCGACATCCTCAACAGGTAACTAAGCATGCCATGCATTTCCTTCTGCCTCTTCTCAAATGCCAGACGATTCGCTTCGCTGGACTTTTTCACTGCTTCAAGTTCATCATCCTGCTTCTTTCTCATCTCTTCAAATCTCCTTTCCTGCTCTTGCATCCGTTCCTCCATCTCGCGTTGAACCCTTTCAGCTGCATTCAACGAATCTTGCTCCTGACTTGATAACTTTTCTTCTAAATCACGGATGCACCGAGCTGAGACGCTAGACCTCTTGGAAGCAGATGAAACTCCGATGCTGGAAAGGAAAGTAATTGATCTTGAATTGTTCTGGTCTCTCAGGACTTCTTCAACAATCTCCAGATCTGTTTTGGGAATCCAATCTTCTCGGTGTGGTCCCATTTTCTGAAGCACCATCTCAGTCTACAATAGGATAAAAAAATAGCAAGTCCAGAGTTAGAAGAAATCAAATAATTATACAAACTAATGAGAAATGCGTAGCACATAAAATAATTTACTTACATAAGCTTATGCTGATTTCTGGGACATCATACCATCCTTGTTAGTGTGGCTTGCTTTAAAGAAAGCAATCGGGGAGGTATCGACGTCCTCGGTCTTCTGAGATTTCTACAAGAATTATGAACCGATGAATTATAAGTGTGTATGGCATGTTCACAAAAAGAAGTAGGTGTTGCATCTGAAGAGTTCGAATACTCACAAGTGCATGGTAATGTGCAACAAAACTTCTTGAGCTAGTGGTGTGTTTCTTCGTCACAACATCTCTGTTCTTCTTGTTACTCTTGCAGATTGCCTATGTACAGATGCATGAATTTAGTATTCCACAGTACAGTAGTATGTTTGCGATAGATGTAGCTGAAACAACAGGAATCGTGTACCTTGTAGTGCTCATCATGCCATCTATAAGGAAGCTCTGCCCAGCTTTCCTCGTCTACCTCTTTTGGTTTCAAAAGTAAAGCTTGCTTGCGGGGTAGATCTTTAACATATTTCCAATAGACCTTTTTCAGCCTCCAACGTTGTTGGCGAATACCTTTCTGTAAAATGTCGGTGCAAATGTCTTTGCCAAGGTCACCACTGCTGTCCATTGCAAATTTTCCCTACAGATAACATGGAACACAAATTCATATCAGCATCGAATGACAGAATTGTTAAAAAATCATCCACCAATGAGACATTTTATATGGAAAATGAATAAGAGGTTAACGGACTTACAGTTATAGACTTAATGGTTTCCGGAATAGTATCTTTCAGACGACCTTCCTTGTCACCATACTGCTTCCAGTGGGTTGCCAGTGGCATCTTGCTACGTATGTGAATGCCACACTCTGAACTCAGTTTTGCTGCTTGCACAGGATCAGTGGGTCTCCTCATGCTAGGAGTGAAGTTGATCTGCATCTTAGCCCCTCCATTCCTTCTAGACCACTCGTGTACCCCATGCCCTATAGTAGGTTTGCGTACATTACGCTTTTACTTTAGAGCACCTGTGTCTACAATTGCAACTGAAACCAGTGACAAAACGAGAGTCAAGACTTCAATTGAAAATTTTGCAACTAAACCAGTGAATAAATTGTAAGACGTGCTGTCAATACCTTCCCATTCGCTGCGGACAAGTACATTCTCCTCAGGTGAGTTGCTGCCTCTAGAGGTTTGAATTAGCATGGGCGAGGATTCATTTCCATTAGTACCCCCTTCCCCTACTTTCTGGGTAGGGGTCTCTGTTTCACCATCATCTTGAGTCTCTACATTTGCTGCTGACCTTGTTACAACATTTGGAGGCACAAAGGTTTTTGAGCGCTTCTGCTTCTTTTCTTTTGTAGAACCTTCTGTTACCTGCATTTTAATAGATCAAGCCACAAATATTAAAGCAATCTGTACATATCCTACATGTGAAGGCAGGAGACTGCTGCATTTCTTCACCTTAGAGGAAGATTTAACAACATCATGGTCCTCTTCATCCGGAACAAACACATCATCATCAGTGGGCTCGTCGGCAGGATCAGGTTCATAATTAGGGTCCTCGGTGATATCCTTCTCCTGCGGCTATGCCTCTTTCCGTGTTGTCACTGCCACCGGTTTCTTAGCAGTACCAAACACAAATTCACGCGCCATCACCGTGAAATCCTCCATTGGCTTGCCATGTTCAATAGCATTCTGCTTTAGTGCTTCAGACATACGAGACACGTTCTCCTCCATCAGTTGTTTCCTAACATTTTGATATGCGTCTGCTGTTTTGACTTGAGTGACTAAAAACAATCAAGCTAAGGCAAGTCATGATCATACTCATTAGTACAAACAGAGTAGACAAGATCATTAAAGCAAAAATTATGTGATCCATATTGTAAAATTAACATGCTCACAAAACATTATTCTATTGCCTCCAAATCTCGTATCGTCATTCAGTTAACTGTCTAAACCCTACTGTCAACAAGTTCAGTTAAGTGTCAGGTTCAGTGTATTAGGTATCAAGTTGTTCAGTTGCGTCAGTTAAGACGCCAAGCAGTAGGGTTTATCCAACAAGTTGTGCCTTATTACCTGAACCATTATGTAGGAACAGAAACCTAAATCTAACACATAGTTATAAGATCGGATCATAGGGTGTCATGCTCAACACATTCATGGCATCTGGAACCATGATCTATGAAATTAAAACCCAAGACAAGCACATTGTCGAAGGATTCGGATCATAGGGTGTCACGTTCAACACGTGCTAGGCATCTCGAACCATGTCTATGATCTAAAACCTAGATCTTGCACATAAGCTGCAGCATCTTGAACAACGATCTACACATGTTGATCTACTAGAACTCATGCTTGACTGATCTAGAAAGAGGCATAGACCTAGGGCGGCAGAAAAATGACCTGGGCGTTTACGCTTTTTCTTCGATGTCGGTGGTAGCACATTCCGGCGTGGTGTGCCGCTTCGAAGACTGCCGGACATGTCGCCCACCGCAGAGGGGAAATCCGCCGGCAACCAACGCCTTGCTTGACGGATCTGGGGTCGAGGAAAGTGGCGATGAGGTTCTAGGTGGGCGGTGAACAAGGAACGGAATTAGGGGATGGGTATGCGGGAGGTGGGGGCACGCCGTTTTTAAAGTGTCGTGGGGGCGGCAAATTGTTAGCGCCAAAATGGGCGGGCGGGTGGAAAACAAAAGAGGTGGGAACGAAATTTTTGGGTACACAAGTGGAGGGAACGAAAACCATTCATTGTAAATTTGATTGGAAAAAACAGTGGTGCGATGCGGTTAGTGCGGTGCAGTACGGTCAGTTTTGTTACGGTGCGACGCGTTTAGGAGTGGTGCGATGCGGTTATTGCGGTGCAGTGGGGTAAGTTTTAATTTGTTACGGTGCGACGTGTTTAGGTGTGGTGCATGCGATGCGGTTATTGCGGTGCAGCAGTGGGATCAGTTTTGTTACGATGCGACGCGTGTAGGTGTGGTGCGGTCCGGTCGTGGCTGCAAACTTTCAACAATTGAACGCACGGGGCTTTCACCAATCCTCTGGTCGTGGCTGCAACTTAATTTCAAAAATTGAACCCACGGCTTTCCTACAACTTTCAACTCAAGTTTGACCAAAGCTTGTACAGTCCATAACTAATTCAAAATATCTCATAAAAATTGAAAACCTACACACTGATAAATTTTACGTGAACTAGTTTACACGAATTTTTTTAAACTTGAAACATTTCATTCTCATCAAAATAACAATCCCGCATATGAGCTTCCACATAGAATGTACTGTGACTCACGTGGGTCCACATACACAAACATTGGTGCAAGTGGGCCCAATAGCATATGTGGGTCCAGTTTGACTAAGATTGGGCTTAAGTTGACCCTGGTGACACATGTGGGCCCACATAGCTAGCAGCGGTGCATGTGGGACCCTATGGCATCTATGGGTCCAATTTGACTAAGATTGGGCTTAATTTGACCCTGATGACACATGTTGCCCCACATAGCTAGCAGCGGTGCATGTGGGACCCTATGGCATCTGTGGGTCCAGTTTGACTAAGATTGGGCTATAAGTTGACCCTGATGACACATGTGGGCCCACATAGCTAGCAGCGGTGCATGTGGGACCCTATGGCATCTGTGGCTCCAGTTTGACTAAGATTGGGCTTAAGTTGACCCTGATGACACACATGGGCCCAGTTTGACTAAGATTGGGCTTAAGTTGACCCTGATGACACACGTGGGTCCACATACACTAGCATTGGTGCATGTGGGCCCAATGGCATCTGTGGGTTCTATGTTGACTCATATCGCCGCAAAAGTTGACCCTGATGACACATGTGGGTCCAGTTACACTGATGACCCATTGGCATCTGTGTATTCCAGTTTGACCGAGATTGGTTCCAATTTAATTTAGGATTTCAACTAATTTGAACAAATTCAATATTTCTCTATAAAATCTTTTAGAAAACTTATTGTTTTATACACAATATACTTTTTTTACTTATATAATATTGATTTTTTAACAATTTATATAACATAGAATTTGTAGAGATTTCCGCTGCAACGCGCCACTCTCCTAAATGTCATGCGTGGGTCTAATGTGAAAGCAATGGGAAAGTGGACTACATGCAGGACTACATGATTCCACACCCACACGTGCACCAGAGGAAACCAAACCGCCAACATCTATATAACACATCAGTCTCATCGTCTCTCCTACCATCGTCCACTTCTTTCCCAATCTGCCGAAAACCCCAATCCGTTCCCACCACCGCACCACCAATCTCATCCCTTAGTGAATCTGCAAGATGAAGCACGCTCGCGAAGACGAGCCGGAGTCGAAGGCGGTCGGCGGCTCTAGCGATGCACCCGCGGCCATCGCCGTGGTGGCGGGCGAGGAGTCTTCTTCGGGAGCACCAGCAGCTCGTCGGCGCGCCGTGACCGTTGCGGACTCCACCGTACCGGTCGTGGTCGCTGTCGATGATGAGAAGAAGGAGGACGTCGTGGCTCCCGCGGCAGATCTACAGAACCCGCATGCAGGCCGCCAGGTCATCGTCGTGCCGGACGATGAGTACTACGACGGCGAAGACCCTGACTCCATCGAGTACCTCTATGAACAAGCCCGCAAAGAAGATTACCGTTCAAGGAGGAGGCCTCCGACGACGGCACCGAGGTTCTGAGCTGTTCTGTTCGATCTCCTCTGTTCATCTTACTGTTCACATAGGGTTTGTTCGTAGAGTAGATTGATTTGTGCTGTCTAGGTGGTCTTCTAGATATTCTTGATTCTAGGGTTCATACGGTTCCTTTGTAGTTGACTTTGATTTGATCTGCCATATAGTATTCTTACTCATATGATATATATGGGTTCATGGTTATCAGATTAATTTCTGAATGTTGTGCCTTAAATTCATCCGAGTCTGATTTGATTGTAGAGATTATGATAACAAAGATTTTTTTTGGGAAGAAAAGATTGATCTGATGCATAGAATTTATAATTACCATTTTCTTAATTTGCTGCTTATTAATGTGTTGATTCCATAGTGTGTATCAATTAGTATCATGTTAAGTGTAATGATCAATGCGTTTGAAACTTAAATTCATCCGAGTCTTGTTTCATTCTAGTGATTATGATTGCTCATATGATATCTATCAGTTAATAGTTATCAGATTACATTCTGAATGTGTTAAGGTAGTTACCTTGCACATGATTGATCAACACAAGCAACTTAAATTTATTTGAGTCTAATTTGATTGTAGAGATTATGATAGCAAGAATTTTGTTTGGGAATAAAGGATTGATCTGATGCATGGAATTCATAATTACCATTATCTAAATTTGCTGCTTATTAATGTGATGATTCCATAGTGTGTTTGAATCAGTATCCTGTTTAATGTAACGATCAATGTGTTTAAAACTTAAATTCATCCAAGCCTTCTTTAAATCTACTTGTTATGATTGCTCATATGATATCTATCGGTTCATAGTTATCAGATAACTTTCTGAATGTGTTAAGGTAGTTAACTTGTAAATGATTCATCATTAAGTGCCTTAAATTCATCTGAGTCTAATTTGATTGTAGAGATTATGACAACAAGAATTTTATTTGGGAAGAAATGATTGATCTGATGAATGGAATTTAATGTGTAGTGATCAATGCGTTTGAAACTTAAATTCATCCGAGTCTTCTTTCATTCTAGTGATTATGATTGCAAGAATTTTATTTAGGAAAAATTGGTTATTTGCCCCTAAAGTTCACATGCCTTGAATTATGTCCCCAAAGAATATTGTTCTTTAATAAATTATCCATTATGGACTTTGAAGCAGATAGAAATAAACGCTCAGGCGTTCCAGCGCTCACTAGACATGATAAGACAAAACTGTCCTCGATTCATATTGGTCACACAACATTATCCTCGATTCATCAAATGTTAGTACTATCACCGCAACACAAAACTGTCCTCGATTCATCAAATGTTAGTACTATCACCGCAACAATTTAGAATAATTTTGGCAGCATTGTTAATTTTTTACAGCTTATTTCGTTTGATCGTTGTTGTGCTCCTGTTTATCTCACTTCTTACGTATTTCAAAATTCACAGGAAGACTCTGACGACGTGGGCCACGACAAGGACGACAGGGACCGCAAGAGCCGCTTTGTTCTTAAGCGGCTGGTGAGTGGCCAGATACCTTTCCGCAGCCGCGGGGAGCTATCTTGCCCATTCCGCGGCAGGGTCATCACCAAGAACTTAGAGAGCATGATCCAGCATGCGGATGGCGTTGGCGTAGGCAGTAGGCAGAAGCACAAGGGCCACACCATGGCGAAGCATGCCGCCTTTGGCAGATTCCTCGACAAGTACGTCAAGGGTGGCCTCATCCCGGTTATCGGTCCTGCTGTTGGCCCTCATGTTCTGTTTCCACAAGTTTAGTTTATGTTTGTGTTGTCCCGCTGGAGATGAAGAGAAACTGTGTGCTATTTGAAGACTAAGTTTTTATTATGTATGGTGGAAGCTAGGCAATCATACCTAGTTGTTTAAGACTATGTTAATGTGTATGGAGTTTGCTGTTGCGTTACTGGTGCACTTGTTATCTGAATTCTTATGTTGATGCACACTGCATTTGTTTACTAAATTAGATGGTTTGATGCTTTATTTTGTAGCTAAGAAAGTTTGAAGTAAGTTTGGACTACAAAAAGTTTTTGAAACCAATCTCAAACCAGAAACTTATGTACTTTACATACTGATGATCCTTCACAATGTCTAAAAACAACCACAAACATGAAAGGCAAACTCCTTATTTCCAATACTTTTCATAAAATTTGCAAAATATTCTAAGTAAAGGATTTAATTAATATAGCTAATTCTTTCCTTGTTAGTCTCAAGATTCTATTTTAGAGGATCTTACAGGACCTAACTATGACGACTAAGTCAGAGCAATAAAAACCAAATCAATTTCCTTGCTCTGCGCACTAAATGTAATCAATATATTTCCTTGTTTTGCCTAACGGCTAAAGCTAATCACGTCGAGCCCACAAATTAATCTTACAACTGGGTCCAGGCCCGGCATGCAAGCATAGTCAGACCATATATATATATATATACGCTCTCCCTCCAACAAACCTAAAGGCATAGTTGGAGTCAGCGCCGCCATCTAAACCACCTTTGCCTAGGCCGCAGATCTGTCGAGAGAGAGGGATGGCGAAGGGCAAGATCGTTGCGGTAAAAATCTAACCTATCTAGTTTGTATGTACTGGATCTATTTGGACAAAAATGTATGGCCAATGATCTTTAAATTTTCTTTTTTTGATTCGTAGTGTCCTTGGTGTTTTGACACCAAGGGTCTGTGCGGCCTAGGCGACAAGATCAAGTCCTTTTTCGTTCTCACCCTTGTAGAGAATTTTGAAGAAATGATGGTACTGGTTTTATTTTTTGTATTATCATCAGTCTTTCCTGTTCCACCCTTTTGTCATGAATTATAGCATCTGTTAGTTTGTCATGTAGTAAACATGTTCCATTTTTCTTCAGTTAATACCCTGCTATGCTAGAGCGAATTTCCTTAAGAAGTTTGCCATCGACTCTGTCGACCACGAGAATGTTTTTTGGTCGAGGTGGTTACGGAAGAAGGGTTTGAATTCAACATTGATTGTATCAACAAGGATGGCAGAACATATCTTGAAGGACAATATTGGAGAGAATTTGCTAGAGTCTACAATCTGGATGTTGGAACGGAGCTTGTCTTCTCTACCGACACACAAGGTCCATCTACCCCTGTGACGTCGATCAACCTACCGATCACCCACCCATGTAAGTAACTGCTTATTTGAAGTACTCCCTCCGTTTACAAATATATGATGTTTACGAGTTTGTATAAAATGGATGTATATATGTAGATCCACTAAAATATTTAGGTTCACCCATTTTGCTCGGTTTCTAGTCTACTTTGTAATGTGTAGAATGTCACCGATGGAATTGTCTCTAGTTTTTTCCTTATGAAAAAATAAGTAGTTGCTTTGTGTTTAGCACGATATTTTTTCCTTTTTCCTAAACAATCTTAATGTTGACGTACCTACCATGCATTAATCTTAATTTTGATTCAGTAATATTCACTTAATTAAGTATTTGAACTTGTACAACATATTACAATCTGACCCAGGATAAGAAAGGCATACTTGACGCTATGCATGCCACTGATGGAACCTTAATTAACTGGAGAATGATGGAGTCAGTGGTCAGCAATGTTGACTTCATTGACACGCTGGTTGATGAACATGGAGCTGGGCCTTATCAAGTTGGAAAATGTGAGTCTCTGATCCACACATTAAGCTGGACAAATTGCGTGAAGAAAGAGCTGGTAAGTATTAGTGATCTACTTTGTTGTGCCTGTAATTTTCCGATTAACAAATGTTCACATTGTGCATGTAGACCAAGAACAGAAACTCCCGCGACGCCTTGTCCCTGAAGACATGGCTGAATATGGTGATATCACAATTGTGTGTGATAAATACACAAAGGTCAAAGGGTCGTACTCAATTTCTCCTGAGGATGGCCGAGTATACTGCGCTGGGTGGAGGGAAGTGATGTCACAGGAGGAGGATTTTCGGCGAATTGGAGATAAGATGTTTTTAATGCTGTACGTGGGACATAAGGGGGCTTTCCTATTTGCCTTCTATGTTCCAAATGTGGAACTTTAGTAGCCTTGATCATTTTCACTATGATGGTCATGGGTCATTTGTCGACCTAATAATATGAGATGTTAAGACAATATTTTACGGTCCTTTCATTATGTGGCATTAGTATGTCTGAAGACATGGTTAAGTGTAATGGTGCTATTAAATTTTTTATGAGCTGAAATAAATTATGCCCGTCGTTGCTGCCAATTATAGTGAAATCGTGTTAATTTCATCGGTATCTATGAATATTTTATGAGCTACAAATTTTATGCGTGCACAACTTACTAGATGGACATGTCTGTCGCGTAGGTTGTGTCACGTAAAGAAGTATCTATCTCCAGTAAATCTATTTTGCTGCTCGAAGTAAGTATGACAAAAACAAGCAAAAACATCTAGGTACGACCATATATATCATTTTAATTAATAATTTTGTGTATAACATGGTTACTGGGAATTGAATGCAACAGTCTCCATAACTAGTATCAAACAGTACAACTGCGTGCTAGTATTTTAGTAACACATTTTCACAAGGTACTAGTCAATATCACTATCAACATCTGAAATGCTCCTCCCAAATTCATCGACAACCGGTTCCAAGTCTTCTTATTCTTCGTCGCTCTGGTCCATATCATTGTTTACACCATTTTTCCCTGCTAGTTGTCTAACAGTCTGAGAGTCAACAAATATAACATCATCAGAGCGATCAGCCATGTCGTCTTCATGATCATCAACATATTCATCTTCATCGTCCTCAATTTGGTGAACAATGGGATCTTCCGAGCCTAGGTATTCCTGGTATGCACCTGCATTGCCTTCATCATCTTTTTCTGGAACATTGTATACATTCCTGTGCTTGAAAGTTTGCACCACCTTCCAAGGATCACCAAATTTTGTGTCTTCCAAGTAAAAACAAGTTTCTGCTTAGTGAGCTAATATGAAAGGGGCGTTCTTGTACCACAATACAGACGTATTGATGCTTTTAAAGTATCCATCATCCTTCATCTCCGTGGTTTTCCTACTTCCAAGGTCAAACCAATCACAGCGGAACAAGAACACGGATCTGTCGCCGTGCTTGTTTCTCGGGTACTGTAACTCAAGAACCTCCTTCATCACACCGTAGTATTCTTGATCTTGTTCGTCAGAAATGGATCCCCTTTGTCATTATGCCTGAGTTTTGAGTCCTCATGTTCTTCTCACGCTCGACGGAATGGAACCTAGCGCCATTTACATTACACATAGGGTGTACAACTACACGAGCATCTGGACCAAGTGCTAGTGATTTTAAATCTTCTGGAGCATTGTCCAAATTACTGACATGTTTTTAAACCATGCAGGGAATTCTTTCTCTAGTTCCGCCTCAATGTTGTTCACACCCCTGTTCTGTAGTTGTTGTCGGAAATTCCTAAAAATCAAAAACAAATTAGTAATAGTACTGCTATAACACAAAATATTACTGAAAATTTTGAATGATTAATCAAAAGGTAAATATACCTACCGAATATAATTTTGTGCCTCATCACAGTTCTAAAGTACATACCAAACCATACAGTCAAATTCTTTGGGAAAATACTTCAACTTGGATAGTCCTAAACCTCTAGCTCCATCTGAAAAATATCAAACTCTAGCGGATCAACTCTTTGTTTCTTCTCTTGGTTCCTCTCAGGCTTGTTATGTCTGGTTTCTATGACATCGCCCAAAAATTTAGAGCAATGATGCAAGCACTCATCCATGGTATATCCCTCAGCAATTGAACCTTCAGGCCTTGATTTGCTACACACAGTTGATTTCAGGTACCCGAGCCTTCTTTCAACTAGATACATCCAACCATATTGAACAGGCCCCCTCTGAAGTGGCTCATCAGGTAGATGAATAGCCAAGTGCACCATTACATCAAAGAATGATGGGGAAATAGCAGCTCAAGCTTGCAAAGAATTATGACAATTTCAACATTCATTCGACGCAGCACAGATGCTCTTAGAGTTTTGGCACACAACTCCCTGAAAAAGTTTCCCAGTTCAGCAATGGTCTCATACATCGCCTTTGATGCAATCCCTCTCAGACCAGCTGGCAACACACGCTGCATAAGTATGTGGCAGTCATGCGTCTTCAGACCGTGCACTTTACCCCCTGGGATGTCCACACATCTTACTAAGTTTCCAGCAAAACCATCTGTGAACCTAGTGTTGGCCAAATACTTGCACAATTTTTGTTTGCCTTCCTTTTGAAGCGTCCATGGTGCTTTCTCCTTTGAAAAACCCTTGGCCTCAGGTTTCATCCAGAACTTCTTCCTGGCATTAAATTTCTCCAAATCCATTCTACCACCAACAGTGTCCTTGTTCTTTCCATCAAGCTCAAGAAGGGTACCAACAATATTGTCCAATATGTTCTTCTCAATGTGCATCACATCTAGGTTGTGAACAAACTTCAATCTTGACCAGTATGGCAGATCATATAAGCTGATCTTGAGGTGCCAGGTTGGCTCACTAGTCATGCCACGCTTTCTCTTCCTAGTTGATGGATTTTTCCCTGGCTTGTAATTCTGAACTCTCTGTACCCTCTCCCCTCTTTCTGCAAGTGTGAAACTTGTTGGTGCATCCTTAGGTTCAGGTTTTCCATTGAAGGCTCTGCTACTCCTCCACTTGTGATCGTGAGGCAGAAATCGACGATGACCAATATAACCAGTTTTATTATGCAAAGACTCGTACAAAGGATCCTTATCGCAGTGCGCACATGCGAAAAACCCTCTTTTGCTACGGCCAGACATCGTGGCATATCCAGGATAGTCATGAATCGACCAAAGAAACGCAGCATGCAAAGGAAACTCTCTACCTGTGCACGCATCATATGTGCCCACGCCACTCCATAGCTTCATCATATCTTTTATCAATGGCTGCATAAATACATGAAAATCCTTTCCTGGTGAATTTTTTCCAGGGATTAGCAATGACATCATGAAGTTGGATTGATCCACACACATCCACGGTGGGAAGTTGTATGGAATGACAAAAACTGGCCACATACTGTATGAACTACTCATGTTTCCGTATGGGTTGAATCCATCTGTCGCAATACCAAGCCTTATGTTACGGGCATCTGAAGCAAACCATCCAAACTCCTTGTCAAAGTGCTTCCATGCTTCACCATCAGCTGGGTGCCTCAAAATACCCGGTTGTGCAACCCTCTTCTCCTTGTGCCACTTTGTGTTCATCGACGCTTCCTTGGAAACAAAAAATCTCTGTAACCTTGGGATTATAGGAAAGTATCGAAGCACCTTGTGGGGAATCTTTCTCTTTGCTTCCGGGTCTTTCCACCTTGAAAATCCACACTCGGGACAATGAGTTTTTTTTGGCATGGTCTCCCCAAAACAGAGCACAGTCATACTTGCAAACATGAATTGTGTCATAACCAAGCCCAACCTCAGAAAGAACACTCTTAGCTTCAGCATAGGACTTGGGAAAATTCACTTTTGGCAAACCAGCACATAAGATAGCCATAAATTGATCAAAAGCTCTATTTGTCACCTGGTTGTATGATTTCACGTAAAGCATCTTCATAATGAATGACAACCTCGTCTCAGTGGTGCATCCCTCGTGAAGCTCTTTCTTAGCTTCTTCGATGAGGTTCACATAGAAATTAGTGTCACTTGGGCCTCTATCACCAGAATCATGCAGCTCATCTAACATCTTGTCAACATGATCATTACGATTCTCATTTCCATCATCATAATCATCATCGTCATCGCTTTGATACAAACTATGATCATAGTTTTCATCAGGACCATCATCTTCTCCATGACAACTCCACTTTGTGTACGAAACGGCCATACCATTGACGTGTAAGTGATACTCAACAGTGTCCTGAGTCTGCTGCGTAATATTAAGGCATTTTTGGCATGGGCACAATATTGATGCACCTTCGTTGCAGTTTGCACGCGCAAACTCCATAAACTCGCGGACACCTTGTATGTAAAAAGGGGTGAACTTGCGCCCATGAGTAATCCACTGTCGATCCATCGCCTACAAAAATATATATAATGTGTTCCACTCGAGTCATGATGCCATTCAATTTGTACTAATCGATGTGAAAATTGTTTACCAAAGTCCAAATAAATCACAATGTGTAACATAAACACCAATCCAAATCAATTTCATAACAGATCTCAAAGGAACTCACATGTGCTTCCTATCGCCGTGCGCCGGCCTGCCGCGAAGCCTCGCTAGCTGGGATCGTGATTGATCATCGTGATCGCGTAGGCGCAAGTCGCCGGGACTTGTAGATGAAGGGCCAGCGAATGTCGTGATCGCCTAGACAAGGGATACCCTTGACGGCGCTCGTTCGCAAGAACAGAGAAGAAAACTGTTTGGAAGATCACACAAGTCCTAACTATAACGATCCGTGTTTGTACATGCCACGTACTGGACATAGAGTTTACAAAATGGTAGGCCAATCAAACAATTCAAAAACCGAACGGTAGCCCAGCGGTAACGAAACGTTTTACTTTGTACTAGGTCCTCAGTTCGAAACCCATATTTTCCCTTTTATCGTTTTTAACACAATTGCTAACTCGTTGGTCCCACGAACAATCGGTGACGGCTTAATCTACGACGCTCTAAAATCCGTCGTGCGGATAATCAGCGACGGTTTGCCATGACGCGAAACACGACCGTCACGCATTATCAAGCATACGTGACGCCCAAAACTAATCCGTCACCTATGGTTACTTTCGGTGACGATTCTGAATTTTGTCACCAGGCAATTCGTCACCGATTCTAGGATCTGTTGTAGTGATTTCATGACTGTTCTTCTCACATACCACATATGGATCCACTAGTGTCATTGCATGTTTGTTCTCTTCACAATCCACACATGGATCCACCAGTGTCATTGCATGTGTGCTCTTTTTACTAACAACAACCAGAGTCATTGCATGTGTGTTCTCTTCAGAGACCACACATGGATCCACCAGTGTCATTGCATGTGTGTTCTTTTTACAAACAACAACCAGAGTCATTGAAATGTGTGCTCTCTTTAGAGACCACACATGGATCCACAAGTGTCATTGCATGTATGTTCTTTTCACTAACAACAACTGGAGTCATTGCATGTGTGTTCTTTTCACATACCACATATGGATCCACCAGTGTCATTGCATGTGTGCTCTTTTCAGAATCCACCTATGGATCCACTAGTGTCATTGCATGTGTGTTCTTTTTACAAACAACAACCAGAGTCATTGAAATGTGTGTTCTTATCACATACCACCTATGGATCCACCAATGTCATTGCATGTGTGTTCTTTTTAGTAACAACAACTAGAGTCATTGCATGTGTGTTATTTTCACATACCACATATGGATCCACTAGTGTCGTTGAAATGTGTGTTCTCTTCAGAGACCACACATGGATCCACCAGTGTCATTGCATGTATGTTCTTTTCACTAACAACAACTGGAGTCATTGCATGTGTGTTCTTTTCACATACCACATATGGATCCACCAGTGTCATTGCATGTGTGCTCTTTTCACAATCCACCTATGGATCCACCAGTGTCATTGCATGTGTGTTCTTTTTACTAACAACAACTAGAGTCATTGAAATGTGTGTTCTTTTCACATACCACCTATGGATCCACCAGTGTCATTGCATGTGTGTTCTCTTCACAATCCACACATGGATCCACTAGTGTCATTGCATGTGTGCTCGTTTTACTAACAACAACCACTGTAATTGCATGTGTGTTCTCTTTAGAGACCACACATGGATCCATCGGTGTCATTGCATGTGTGTTCTTTTCACTAACAACAACCAGAGTCATTGAAATGTGTGCTCTTTTCACAATCCACCTTTGGATCCACCAGTGTCATTGCATGTGTGTTCTTTTTACTAACAACAACTGAGTCATTGAAATGTGTGTTCTTTTCACAATACGACATATGGATCCACTAGTGTTGTTGAAATGTGTGTTCTTTTTAGAGACCACACATGGATCCACCAGTGTGATTGCATGTGTGTTATTTTCACTAACAACAACCAGAGTCATTGCATGTGTGTTCTTTTCACATACCACATATGGATCCACCAGTGTCATTGCATGTGTGATCTTTTCACTAACAACAACCAGAGTCATCACATGTGTGTTCTTTTCACATACCACATATGGATCCACAAGTGTCATTGCATGTGTGCTCTTTTCACAATCCACATATGGATCCACTAGTGTCATTGCATGTGTTTTCTTTTTAGTAACAACAACCAGAGTCATTGAAATGTGTGTTCTTTTCACATACCACCTATGGATCCACCAGTGTCATTGCATGTGTGTTCTTTTTAGTAAAAACAACCAGAGTCATTGCATGTGTGTTCTTTCAACATACCACATATGGATCCACCAGTGTCATTGAAATGTGTGTTCTCTTTAGAGACCACACATGGATCCACCAGTGTCATTGCATGTATGCTCTTTTCACTAACAACAACAGGAGTCATTGCATGTGTCTTCTTTTCACATACCACATATGGATCCACCAATGTCATTGCATGTGTGCTCTTTTCACAATCCACCTATGGATCCACTAGTGTCATTGCATGTGTGTTCTTTTTACTAACAACAACTGGAGTCATTTCATGACTGTTCTTCTCACATACCACATATGGATCCACTAGTGTCATTGCATGTGTGTTCTCTTCACAATCCACACATGGATCCACCAGTGTCATTGCATGTGTGCTCTTTTTACTAACAACAACCAGAGTCATTGCATGTGTGTTCTCTTCAGAGACCACACATGGATCCACCAGTGTCATTGCATGTGTGTTCATTTTACTAACAACAACCAGAGTCATTGAAGTGTGTGCTCTCTTCAGAGACCACACATGGATCCACCACTTTCATTGCATGTATGTTCTTTTCACTAACAACAACTGGAGTCATTGCATGTGTGTTCCTTTCACATACCACATATGGATCCACCAGTGTCATTGAAATGTGTGTTGTCTTCAGAGAACACACATGGATCCACCAGTGTCATTGCATGTATGTTCTTTTCACTAACAACAACTGGAGTCATTGCATGTGTGTTCTTTTCACATACCACATATGGACCCACCCGTGTCATTGCATGTGTGCTCTTTTAACAATCCACCTATGGATCCACCAGTGTCATTGCATGTGTGTTCGTTTTAGTAACAACAACTAGAGTCATTGAAATGTGTGTTCTTTTCACATACCACCTATGGATCCACCAGTGTCTTTGCATGTGTGTTCTTTTTACTAACAACAACCAGAGTTATTACATGTGTGTTCTTTTCACAAACCACATATGGATGCCCCAGTGTCATTGAAATATGTGTTCTCTTCAGAGACCACACATGGATCAACCAGTGTCATTGCATGTATGTTCTTTTCACTAACAACAACTGGAGTCATTGCATGTGTGTTCTTTTCACATACCACATATGGATCTACCAGCCTATGGATCCACCTGTGTCATTGCATGTGTGATCTTTTTAGTAACAACAACCAGAGTCATTGAAATGTGTGTTCTTTTCACATACCACCTATGGATCCACCAGTGTAATTGCATGTGTGTTCTTTTTAGTAACAACAACCAGAGTCATTGCATGTGTGTTCTTTTCACATACCACATATGGATCCACCAGTGTCATTAAAATGTTGAAGGGTAACGGGTAGGCTACACTAGCGTAAAATCAAAAATTTCTACCGCGTCAACCAGGAATACTATTGTCATAGATCACGGGATTACCGCTAGACGCGCAGGTGCGGAACTCGATGAAGCACGTTGCGGCAGTGTAGATGTTCTACGTCTCCTCCTCGTCCTCGTCCCACGAGCAGCTCCCCTTTGCGCGGCTCGTCCAAGTGCTACAGATGCAGCACCTCCGAGGTATCCACACGTCCGGAGTGGAAGTCGTCACACGCCAGACTGCTAGGTCTGCGCGTGCAACACAGGCGAAAGAGGAGTGGCGGCTGGGTGGAATGCTCTCACGTTTTCAGCTCGCCCCACTCCCTCTTATATAGGCATCCCTGGTGGGCTTCTACATTAGCAGCCCATTAGCAGCCTAAGCCTGGTCTAATTCGGATCCAATCCTCATTAGGCTTCCAGCCCCTAAAGTGTGTGACCCTATAGGTTCATACACGTATAGACATGACGCGAGTACACTTACTCCGTCAATAGTTGGTAGCGGCCTCTAGCAAGACGTGCCAACTCCTAAACGCATATAAAGATCATTCGGACGAACCATCACAAGGTTGAGTACATGTCTTTCCCTTTGCCTCACGATATTTGGTCTAGCTCTAAGCTGACCTCTCTTTCTCGATACTGTGATTCAGAATCCCTTTACTAGGTTAACTCTTAACCATATGTAGCACGGCCATGCATTTCTGGATCCGATCACTCGAGGGGCCCAGAGATATCTCTCTCAAGTAGAGAGGGGCAAATCCCATCTTGATTGACCGATGCCTTGCAGCATGTATCAGGACAAACCCGAAAGCTACCTTTATAACTACCCAGTTACGGAGTAGTGTTTGATAGCCCCAAAGTAGGTCGATCCACATCTCAAGTACATGCGACAATCTCAGGTCTAAGGACAAAACGTACACGATGTGTAGAGAGAGCTGCAAGTATTATTGCTAGTCTCATGTTGGGTCAGTCCAACCCCATGTTCATAACATGTGTCCACATCATTGGTTTGACATCTCCATGTCAATGACTTGCGAAACATAGTCATTAACCAATCGATGTGCTAGTCTAATATTCACGTGTGTCCTCGCATGAACTCCGACTAGGGACAATTATTAGATAACCATACAAGTAAAGAGTTTCACAAACAATTCACATAATTGCCAATCAATACAAGTTGCCTGGTATATGGATATTCAAGGAACATTATAATAACTCATGGATACACATGAAATACAATCATCTCTATGATTGCCTCTAGGGCATATTTCCTTCAGTCTCCCACTTGCACTAGAGTCAATCTAGACAGTGTCTAATACCTATTGCTCTTGTGTGCGCTTCATGCGCAGGCTGCGGGAGTGGCTTAGTCAAGGGATCAGCAACATTTGAGTCCGTATGTATTTTGCATAACATGACACTACCTTCATCAATGAACTCACGAATCAGATGGTAGCGCATGCGAATATGTTTGTTCTTCTGGTGCTGTCTAGGTTCTTTGGCTTGTGCAATAGCACCATTGTTGTCACAATAAACGTCCAAGGGATTGGACGAGCCCTGAACCACACCAAGAGCGATCAGGAAATTCCTAATCCAAACAGCTTCCTTTGCAGCCTCCGAGGCAGCAATATATTCAGCTTCTGTTGAAGAGGAGGCCACTGTATCTTGCTTGGAACTTTTCCAGCTCACAGCACCACCATTCATGACAAACACATAACCTGATTGCGATTTCGAGTCGTCTGAGTCATTAAGGTAACTCGCATCTGTGTAACCCTTTACACTGAGTTCAACCTCACCTCCATAAACTAGGAACATATCCTTAGTCCTTCTCAAGTACTTAAGGATATTCTTTACCGCTGTCCAGTGAATCTCACCTGGATCAGCCTGGTATCTGCTCGTAACACTTAGAGCATAGGAAACATCTGGGCGAGTACATGTCATTGCATACATGATGGATCCAATAGCCGAAGCATATGGAACCCTACTCATGCGTTCTCGCTCATCAGTGGTCGAAGGACACTGAGTCTTGCTGAGTTTAATGCCGTGAGACATGGGCAAGAACCCCTTCTTAGCCTCTTCCATGCTGAACCGTTTCAACACTTTGTCAATGTACGTACTCTGGCTTAATCCAATTAGCCTCCTTGATCTATCTCTATAGATCTTGATACCCAGAATATATGCCACTTCTCCCAAGTCCTTCATAGAAAAACTATTTTTCAATGAGGTCTTAACAGACTCGAGCATAGGAATGTCATTTCCAATCAATAATATGTCATCCACATATAAGATTAGAAACACAAGTGATTTCCCATTTTCTTTCTTATACACACAAGGTTCTTGTTCGTTTTTGGTGAAGCCAAACTCCTTTACAACTTCATCAAATCGAATGTTCCAACTCCGAGATGCTTGCTTCAGCCCATAAATGGACTTTTGAAGTTTGCATACCTTTCCAGCATTGTTTGGATCGACAAAACCTTCGGGCTGCATCATATACACGTCCTCAGAAAGGATTCCATTTAAGAAAGCCGTCTTGACGTCCATCTGCCATATCTCATAATCGAAATGTGCAGCAATGGCTAGAATGATCCGTATAGATTTAAGCATCGCTACGGGTGAGAAAGTCTCGTCGTAGTCAACTCCTTGAACTTGTCGAAAACCTTTTGCAACAAGTCGAGCTTTATGGATGTGAACATTTCCATCCATATCAATCTTCTTCTTATAGATCCACTTGCACTCGATGGCTTTAAAACCATCAGGCAGGTCAACCAAGTTCCAAACTTGATTGTCTCCCATGGACTCTATCTCGGATCTCATGGCAATCAGCCATTTCTCAGAGTCTGGGTCCACCATCGCTTCTGCATAGGTCGCAGGCTCATCATTGTCTAACAATAATAACTCTCGCGCTTCGCGGAGCCTCGCCGACCTTCGTGGTTGTGGTGCTTCTATTGCCACGGGTTCCTCAACTTGTTCTGCTACAATAGCATCACTCGTAGAAGCATCCCCGACTGGCTCATCTTGAACTTCTTCAAGTCGCACCGACCTTCCACTCGTTCCCTTTGTGAGAAACTCTTTCTCTAGGAAAACACCGCTACGAGCGACAAACACTTTGCCCTCTTCTCGGTTGTAGAAGTAATACCCTAAGGTTTCCCTTGGGTATCCCACAAAAATGCACTTATCCGATTTGGGTGTTAGCTTGTCTGACTGAAGTCGCTTGACAAATGCATCACAACCCCAAATCTTTAGAAAAGACAAACTGGGATTCTTTCCAGTCCACATCTCATATGGTGTCTTAACTACGGATTTAGATGGTACCCTATTTAGTGTGAAAGCTGCTGTTTCTAGCGCGTAACCCCAAAATGATAATGGTAAATCCGACTGGCTCATCATCGATCGAACCATGTCCAACAAAGTTCGATTACGCCGTTCAGAGACCCCGTTTCTTTGAGGTGTTCCGGGCGGCGTGAGCTGTGGAACAATTCCGCAACTCTTAAGATGATTGCTAAACTCGTGACTCAAATATTCGCCTCCGCGATCAGATCGCAAGGCCTTTATTTTCTTGCCACGTTGATTCTCTACCTCATTTTGAAACTCTTTGAACTTTTCAAAAGTTTCAGACTTATGCTTCATCAAGTAGACATAGCCATATCTACTGAAATCATCAGTGAAAGTAATGAAGTAGTGATATCCTCCTCTGGCTGTCGTGCTCATTGGTCCACATACATCAGTATGTATGAGTTCCAACAAGTCTGTCGCTCTCTCGGGAAACCCCTTGAAAGGCGTCTTGGTCATCTTTCCAAGTAAACAAGCTTGACATGTCTCGTATGATTCAAAATCAAACGAAGTTAGAAGACCATCACCATGGAGCTTCTTCATGCGCTTTTCACTTATATGCCCCAAACGACAATGCCATAGATAGGTAGGACTCAAATCATTTGGCCGAAGCCTTTTAGCACTAACATTGTAAACACATGCATTATCAAGATTTAAAATAAATAACCCATTCACAATGGGAGCATCAGCCACAAACATAGCATTCTTAGAGATTACACAACCATTGTTTGTACTCGCGAATGAATAACCATCCCTCATCAAACATGAAGGTGATAAAATGTTTCGACCCATACTAGGAACGTAATAACAATTATTCAACTCCATGATAAATCCTGACGGAAGGTGAAGTTGCATGACGCCGACGAACAATGCAGCAACCCTTGCTTTATTTCCGACGCGAAAATCCACTTCGCCTTTTTGCACTTCTCTAGTCCTTATTAGCCCCTGCATCGAATTGCAAATATGAGCAACCGATCCGGTATCAAATACCCAAGAGTTAACATAAGAATCTGCGAGAAAAATGTCCACAACATTTACAACAAGTGTACCTGAGTGGGAAGTACTCTTACTTCCACTTTTCTTCAAAGAAGCCTGGTACTTGCTGCAGTTCCTCTTCCAGTGGCCATATTCGTGACAAAAGAAACACTCAGTGTCTCCTGCAGGACCAGCCTTTTGCTTGGGTGCAGGGTTTGGCTTAGGGATCGTATCCTTAGCCTTGCCCTTCTTCTTCTGCCAAGAAGTGCCCTTTTTCTTGAAGCTAGGCTTGTTCTGCACAGCCATCACATGGCTATGCCCTGCACACTTCTTAATGTCACATTCTGCTGTTTTCAGCATCCCACATAATTCATTAAGGCCCCTCTCCACCCCATGCATATGGTAGTTCGAAATGAAATGCCCATAGCTAGATGGAAGAGATGCCAAAATGAAGTCAGTGGCCAACTCTTGGCCTAATGGAAAACCAAGCTTTTCCAAAGTCTGACTGTAACCAACCATTTTGATCACATGGGGGCCTACAGCTGCTCCCTCTGCCAGCTTGCATTCCACAAAGGACTTAGCGACATTGTACCTCTCAGTCCTGGCCTGAGTCTGGAACATGTCCTTAAGCGCAACGATCATATCGTACGCTTCCTGATCCTCAAACTGTTTTTGAAGATCAGGTTCCATGCATGCAAGCATAAGACAACTGACCTCAAGAGATTCATCACATGCTTTCTTGTAGGCATTCTTAAGGGTAGCAGTTGCATTATCAGCAGGTTCATCCGGGATTGGGGTATCCAGAACAGTTTCCTTTTTCTCAGCCCTGAGAACAATTCTCAGGTTACGGACCCAGTCCGAATAGTTTGTTCCATTTAGTTTATCCTTTTCAAGAATCGAACGCAAAGCAAAAGGTGATGAATTGTTCGGTGCCATTGATCTACAACAAAAAAATATGCAAAATACTAAGCCATGTAACCATGAAAGAGTAAAACATATTAAACAATTTAATAGCATATACTCCCACTTAAATCAACATCCCTCTATTGATACTAAGTGATTCAAGATCCACAATTAACAAGTCGACTAGTGAGCTTTAGCATCACTGCTAGAAGACAAGGTAAATCGGTAAGCAACCTTTGCTAATCATATCACATATGACTCTTGTTGTTGGGTGACATCTCTATGTCAAAACTAGGCGCCCAACCTTTATGCCCCAAGGTCCTTAACTGTTAAGATGACCTTGTTAAGCTCACCAACCCTTATGCGTGTAGGTATCCGATACAAACCCATCCAGCCAAGGAAAACCGTGGCACCCTAATTTCATAGACCCACCAACGATTGTACAGGGCATAGGATGGTGCAAGGTTTGGTTGGGAGGGCATGGTTTAACTTAAACTTTGTGAGGGATCGTTCTACTTCTATCATCTAAGCATGCATAGTAGTAAAACGTATAAGAATAGCATTCACATAGATGTGATACAGTATGGCCCATTTTCTCATGGTGATCTCCATCGCCATAGAACCTGTCCACCATGATGATCTCCATCTTCATGCTCTATGCGAGCCATCCTCCAAGTGATGAGTTCTCCAAGAACTAATACAAGCTATTGCTCCTAACATCTAGTAATCAAAATTACATGGTATTGGGATCATCACAAGTTGGCACGCAGGCCATTACAATAATTGACAACACATATGGCTCCAGCCGTGTTGCCCAACTCACGACACGCAGGTCATGAAAAAATACATACATGCATCACATACATTTTTGGGCCATACTGATCACATAAATCCTGCAAAAACAAGTTGTGCATAGAATCGCATTCTACCGGATCATGTGAAATCGTACCACCTATGAACCTTAACGAGATACAAAAAAGGGGATACGACTAAGGGGGGTCTAGGGGGTCTCCCCCTGCGGGGTTCGAAGGGGCAGCGCCCCTCGCGGTACCTTTCCGGGCGTCCGGACATTCGTGAAAAATGAGAGATCAAATCTATACAATTTTCTTTAAGGATTTTGATCGGCAAATCCAATTTACCATAAACCGACCATAGTTCCGATTTGACCAAACTCCTTTGATCACGGTACGTCGATTCAGATCTAATTCCCGATTCGATCAATCATATTGATCTTCGCGTGATTCAGAAGGATTTATGTGTCACTGTCTACCCCGATGGCGGAAACCGACCGGTAGGGGTAAGTCGTTCGACGACCTTAGAATCACGATCACGGAAATTAAGATCATAGATCAATCCAGAAAACACCGCCATACAAACGATCATATCATTCATATCAATCTACATATCACCATATGCAAACTTCCCGAACCTATGACTGAATAGCATCGGCTCTGATACCACTGAAGGGTAACGGGTAGGCTACACTAGCGTAAAATCAAAAATTTCTACCGCGTCAACCAGGAATACTATTGTCATAGATCACGGGATTACCGCTAGACGCGCAGGTGCGGAACTCGATGAAGCACGTTGCGGCAGTGTAGATGTTCTACGTCTCCTCCTCGTCCTCGTCCCACGAGCAGCTCCCCTTTGCGCGGCTCGTCCAAGTGCTACAGATGCAGCACCTCCGAGGTATCCACACGTCCGGAGTGGAAGTCGTCACACGCCAGACTGCTAGGTCTGCGCGTGCAACACAGGCGAAAGAGGAGTGGCGGCTGGGTGGAATGCTCTCACGTTTTCAGCTCGCCCCACTCCCTCTTATATAGGCATCCCTGGTGGGCTTCTACATTAGCAGCCCATTAGCAGCCTAAGCCTGGTCTAATTCGGATCCAATCCTCATTAGGCTTCCAGCCCCTAAAGTGTGTGACCCTATAGGTTCATACACGTATAGACATGACGCGAGTACACTTACTCCGTCAATAGTTGGTAGCGGCCTCTAGCAAGACGTGCCAACTCCTAAACGCATATAAAGATCATTCGGACGAACCATCACAAGGTTGAGTACATGTCTTTCCCTTTGCCTCACGATATTTGGTCTAGCTCTAAGCTGACCTCTCTTTCTCGATACTGTGATTCAGAATCCCTTTACTAGGTTAACTCTTAACCATATGTAGCACGGCCATGCATTTCTGGATCCGATCACTCGAGGGGCCCAGAGATATCTCTCTCAAGTAGAGAGGGGCAAATCCCATCTTGATTGACCGATGCCTTGCAGCATGTATCAGGACAAACCCGAAAGCTACCTTTATAACTACCCAGTTACGGAGTAGTGTTTGATAGCCCCAAAGTAGGTCGATCCACATCTCAAGTACATGCGACAATCTCAGGTCTAAGGACAAAACGTACACGATGTGTAGAGAGAGCTGCAAGTATTATTGCTAGTCTCATGTTGGGTCAGTCCAACCCCATGTTCATAACATGTGTCCACATCATTGGTTTGACATCTCCATGTCAATGACTTGCGAAACATAGTCATTAACCAATCGATGTGCTAGTCTAATATTCACGTGTGTCCTCGCATGAACTCCGACTAGGGACAATTATTAGATAACCATACAAGTAAAGAGTTTCACAAACAATTCACATAATTGCCAATCAATACAAGTTGCCTGGTATATGGATATTCAAGGAACATTATAATAACTCATGGATACACATGAAATACAATCATCTCTATGATTGCCTCTAGGGCATATTTCCTTCAAATGTGTGCAGACCACACATGGATCCACCAGTGTCATTGCATGTATGTTATTTTCACTAACAACAACTGGAGTCATTGGATGTGTGTTCTTTTCACATACTATATATGGATCCACCAGTGTCATTGCATGTGTGCTTTTTTCACAATCCACCTATGGATCCACCAGTGTCATTGCATGTGTGTTATTTTTAGTAACAGCAACCAAAATCATTGAAATGTGTGTTCTTTTCACATACCACCTATGGATCCACCAGTGTCATTGCATGTGTGTTCTTTTTAGTAACAACCAGAGTCATTGCATGTGTGTTCTTTTCACATACCACATATGGATCCACTAGTGTCATTGAAATGTGTGTTCTCTATAGAGACCACACATGGATCCACCAGTGTCATTGCATGTATGTTCTTTTCACTAACAACAATTGGAGTCATTGCATGTGTGTTCTTTTCACATACCACATATGGATCCACCAGTGTCATTGCATGTGTGCTCTTTTCACAATCCTCCTATGGATCCACCAGTGTCATTGCATGTGTGTTCTTTTTACTAACAACAACTGAGTCATTTCATGACTGTTCTTTTCACATACCACATATGGATCCACCAGTGTCATTGAAATGTGTGTTCTCTTTAGAGACCACACATGGATCCGCCAGTATCATTGCATGTGTGTTCTTTTCACTAAAAACAACTGGAGTCATTGCATGTGTGTTCTTTTCACATACCACATATGGATCCACCAGTGTCATTGCATGTGTGCTCTTTTAACTAACAACAACCAGAGTCATTGGATGTCTGTTATCTTTAGAGACCACACATGGATCCACCGGTGTCATTGAAATGTGTATATTTTCAACTACCCGCCGTTGGCCACAAGCAATCGGGACGCAGAACTAACCAGCAACCGCTCTGGGCTTCTAGAAGACCCGATCCCGATTGTTACGCGCCGTTGGATCGGGGTGCATGGACGATAGTGATGTCCTTTGCGAGGGAGATCCGCGAGAAGTCTGTTCTGCGAACTGATTGGCCGTGGCAACTACGCTGGGCCTACATCCTCGCCCTTATCCCCTTAACCTTGAGGCCAAAAATTAGATCGTGTTCCTTCATCACCATGGAGAGGGAGAGGCCCCAACTCAGATTGCACGAGGCTCAGATGTTCACCCACTATGACATACTCGCGCCGCCATTAGCGAGGCTTCCGGCCAGCTTCGAGCTCAGCTATGCCGAGGTTCCTGTCGCGCCACTCTTGCGCAACAACATGTTCGCGAGGAAGATCGTGGAGCGCCGCCGCCAGCTGTCGGAGCGGAAGAGGGCAATGTCGCGGTACTCGCGTACGAGCGCGTATTGGCGAAAGTTGTTCAAGAAGGAGCGGGCTGTGTTGATTGAGCTGTGCGGAACCCACCGGCGGGAGATCCACCCGGATCTGCGCAACCCCGAAGGGACGCAGTGCTTCTGGGCAGTGCCTGGGCGTGAGTCCTCCACCGTTATCGATGCAGCACCGTGAAGAATCCACGAGGAGGAGGAATGCTGCCGGGAACATCGGCATTGATTCCGACGCGGAGGAGGCTGGCGGTGTCATCGGTTTGAGGACAAGTACACCATGAGGGGGTCCTCGAGGCGTGCGGGAGAGAGGGGTGTGAGACGTACGGTGTTCCAGGACGGTGAGCACACAAGTTTACCTAGGTTCGAATCCGCCGGCTTTGGACGGACCCTACTCCTGCTAGCAATCCAGTAATACGGCAGAGCTGGAATATGGGTTACAAGGGTTTCGCCTGTGCGAGTTGAGATTGTAGACTATTGAGATTATCTGGTGTTGCCCTAAAGGCTCTCCCTAGGACGGCTTATATAGATATCTGGCCTAGGGTTTACAGGAGAGATCAATCCGGCTACGACTAAGAGTTGGTTACAGTGTACATCTTGAACTACAAGTAACATTATGGGCCTAAGTCGGTAAGTCTTCTAGGCCTTCCCGTAGTCGGATTGGACTCCGTCTTCTCTCCTGACTGGGCCGCCCATGAAGCAATGCTCTAACCCGAAGTGGGCCACCCTGGTCAGTGAGGAAATGTGAGGATACCCGAAAAGTATATCCCCAACAGTAGCCCCCGGAGGCCTCCAAGATCCAAAGTCGGATTTTATCATCGTCTAGCTTGATCTTCGGCTTGTAGAATCTTGAAGGGTTCCTGAAACTTCACAACAAAAAATACGATCCGGGTCTTAAAAATAAGTCGGACCTTGCAATTGGTTACTCGGATTTTCCAGCTCGCTTTTAAACTAAGCCGGAACTTGGTCTCTAACGCCACCTGACACAAGCATGGTCAAGTCACGTCATCTAATAGACGTTCCGTCAGCACGACATTTGGTGGGTCCGCGGTTTGCGGAACCGAGGCGCCGTTTCAATGCGTGCATGGACATCGAGGGCGACGCAATCATAGCGCGGGCCCTTCCCAGTTCTTTCCACGATGCGTGGCGGTTACACTGTAGCGTTTGCACGAATCTTGGCGCAGGTAGGTGGATATAAGGGGTTTAGATTTCTTCTTCTCATCCCCACCAGTCCTTTGCCGTTCCTTTCTTCCCAATCCTCCTGCGCGCCCAGAGCCTCTTCGTCCTCCTCCCACAGAGCTCCTAGCGCCCCCACTTTAAGGTCACCCTTTTCACCGGAGAAAAAATGGCTTCATCCTCTTCTTCCTCTTTGGCGGCGGCGGCGGCGTCGGCGGAAGCAGCTGTGGAAAAGGAGAGCTTCCGGGGAATCTGGATCCCCTGTGCCCTCGACGAGGACGGCCTCAAAAACATGGAGAAGGAGGGGCTTCTCGCCGCCGGCAGCTGGCGGAGCGGCTTCGGCGAAACCGTTCCTAACCCGCGCGAGGGCGAGCGCGTCCACTTTGGCACCCATCTAGACCGAGGTTTGTCCTGTCCTCCCTCGGAATTCTTCTCCGAGGTGATTGCCCACTATGGAGTTCAACTCCACAATCTTCCCCCCAATTCTCTTCTTGAGCGCATATGTTGCGCTTTGCGAGGGCTTTCTCGGCATTAGACCGAGTTTTCTTCTCTTCCGGTACTATTTCCATGTCCGGAGAAATTCTATTACTGCCGGTGTTCCTTATATCACCGGTACCATTAGTTTTTCTGTTAGACGATGCCGGGCATATCCCAAAATTTCGGCCAGTGACTCAGTCAAACAATGGCCAGCCACTTTTTTCTACCATAGGGATATTCTGGCTCCCGGCAAAGCTACTGCTTTGCCGGCTTTTGTCGACGGAGCCGCCACAGCCCAGCCCAGCCTTCCTAGGACGAGGCTGCTCCGGCTCTCACCGACGATCTTATCCTCGCTAAGAGGCGGATCGAATATCTTATCAAGCATAAGGGTCCGAAAGGATCCTACTTAGTCCATTGCTGGGTCTCACGTCAGATCCAGCCACTTCAGTACCATGGGGATAGACTGATGCACTCCATCACGTCTTCCAAAAAAGACTCTTTCCGCATCAGCCCCAAAGGCTACACTGCCCAAGGTTACATAAGCCAGATCAAGTGGCTGATCAAGGAGCAGATCGAGAGGAAAATTCCGGAGGTTTCTCTGGACATGCACACGGCGGAAAACCCCGTGGTAGCGGTAAGCTTCCATCAGTACACCTTTTACGTGTTTCAATCTTAAGTTATATACTGCAATGCTGATATATTTTCTTGTTTTCAGCTTGCTGATCTCCCCGAGTCGGAGCTTGCTCCACTCGAAGGATATCCTCCTGAGTATTCTCAGGAGACTAAAGTGGTCCCATTGCCGGATCTTGCGCTCAAGAAGTGTAAAGCTCCGACAATGGCAGTTGGCACAAAGGAGGTGCCTGTTGTGAAGAGGTAACTTTCATTCACAATTTTCGCCTTTGTACCTTTCTCGAATTTCTTTCCGAGATGTAATGTTTCCGACTTTACTACATTTTCAGAGCAAAGCCTCTCATCAAGGGTAAGGGGAAAGGGATTCCTGCGAAGCCCCTGCGACAGACGAAGCTTAGCATAGCTTCCCCTGCCACGGCTCCTCCGACTCCTGCCCCTCAACCTTCTGCAACACCGGTGATTACTCCTTCTCCAGTTGTTGCAGAAGATCCGGCTCCTCCAACACCGCCTGTGATCCTCGGATCGCACACTGACGTCACCGTGGGTGCGTCAGCTCAAGATAAGGGTGAACCCTCTTCGGGTAATGATCCCTTGGTTGAAGTCTTCGCCGACAACCTCCTCAACAACCCTGGACTTGCCAAGTTTGGCTTATCCCGGAAATCTGCAGAGGAGATCCAGCGGCTGGCCAGGCAAGTCCTGGACAAAAGCCATCTATCCCCCAAAGAGGAAGCGCAAGAAGCAGAGGATGCCCAGTTCTCTGACCTTCTCGCTCAAGTCTGCCTTCACGACGAGAGGATCAGGACTGGCGAGCTTCCAACAGCCCCAGTAATTCCTCTTAATCTCGCCGAGAAGGTGGCAGCTGAGGTGAACACGGGGTTAGACAAACTCATCCGCGAGCAATATGTAAGTCAGAATTCCAACTCTTGTTTTTACATTATGTTATATCATATCCTCTTGCCCCCAAGCATGAAGTAGGATATAGAAATCCGGGTTTATGCTTTCATTAGGATGCCAAAGAATGAACTAGTGTAGCCCCCAAGGCTCGTGCTGATATTTAGCAAAAAATATTAGCCCGCGTCTTAAGTAGCTTTCTGACTTGGGTATTCTGACTTATAGAAAGTATGTTCCTATAACCAGGAATTATTAACTAATGTCTGTGATAAGCGGAGAGAGATCAAAGCTCTCCGGCTTAAAAATGCTGAGCTCAAGGTAGCCAAGGATGAAGCCAAAGGTAAACATTTTGAGATTCAAACCTTGTCTTTTGCTTTTTCAATGTTGAATTTTTCTGAACTGTTGTTCTTTTTGACTTTCAGCGTTGGTGAAACAATCCATCACTATGATTGAAGAGGACGAGAACCTCAAGACCTTGGTGGTGGAGAACAAAGGACTTCGCCAAGAGCTGGAAAAGCTCAAGGCGGATCATGAAACGAGCATAGCTCAAGTCCTGGAATCCTCCTCCATGGCCACTGAAGAGCGCGATCGCAAGATTGCTGCTCAAGATAAAGTTATCTCGGACCTCAAGAATGAGGTTGGCAAAGAGAAGGATATCTCCCAAGCGCTCTAGGCTGAACTGCAGAGTCTCCAGGAGGAGAAGGCCAAGATTGACGACGTCATTCTTCGTATGTTCCATCTATCTGACTTATCATTTCTTTGACTTTCATCAATGTCGATTTTTTCTTATCTTCATTTTGTGTATAGGTCCTCTGAACTTGAGGGACTCCTCCTCGTCCGAACCCCGCACTCACCGGCTTACCCAAGTCGGTGATCTTCTTCATGATTACCGCCAGTCCCTTGAGGACATTGGCGAGTCTCTCAGGATTCCGGACATGCCAAGCATGTCGGACTTCCAGGTGCGGGAGAAGGCCAAGGATATGCCACAACTCGTTCGGGACTGGAACATGTCCTACACGCGGACTACTGCACAGAACGCTCTCACCATGGTCATGAGCCACCATGGAAACATGGAGATATGGCAAGTGACCAGAGGGTACTGCAAAGTAGACGAAGACGGCCAGGAGCAAGACCTTCAAGCCATCATGCACTCCTGCGCCGGATATGGGTGCCACATAGCTGACCTGACCAGCTACGAGGTCCCCTTCTTCACCCGCGTGGATACTCCGCCACCTCCTCCAGAAGAAGCCGAAGAAGTGTCCGACGATGAACGGACCACCTCGGATCCAGACATGTCGGCACGATATCAAGGCGGAGTAACTAGCGAGCCGACAACTCCTTCATCTCCTCCTGCATCATAGATCAGAAAACTATGTATTATTCCGGAAATACATGATGCATTTTGTAAATAATAAGTACTATGACTTTTGCTAGTGCTAAGTTTTTTATCTATTCAGCACTTTTGTCTTAGATTTTTTGCGTGCCTGAAATGTTTTCATAAGCACTTAGAATTTTCCGTCTCTAATTATCGTTTATCTGGCTTTCTGCCTCGTCCCTTTCGTGAGCCGGCTAAACCTTCAGCCGGAAACTTTGCCGAGCAACGGAGCTCAATTGCTAAACCAGTTTAAACTCGGAAACAAAGTCGGCTTCCAGTACCAACAATTCACTACTCGGAAAATACCCGCATCTAGCAATCATACAAATAACCAAAGTAAAGACTAGAATTTTTAGAGTTATACCTAAAGGTAGCAGTTTTAGAATCGGAAATCTAAACTAGAACGAACATGAGCATAAAGTACTTTCAAGCATTCTGGGATTTTCGACTATGACATGATCATTAGGAAATAAGATGGTAAAAAACTTCTCAGGAAAACTTTGATGTAACCAAAACTTTTATTTCTCACAGAACATGTATATATGTATGATTACAAAGAAGGATAAACTAAGAATAAAAGGACGTAGCTGAGAAATATTCCACGGTCTGTCTAACTCATCCGGATTTGTACTACCTCCAGCTCTCTTTCTCTTCTTAGTAGCAGGTCTTTCTTTGACTGGCCTCATGTCAGTTAAGTAGTACGACCCATTGTGCAATACTCGACTAACTAAAAAGGGACCTTCCCATATTGGGGAAAGTTTGTGCTTTCTTTGTTGCACAAGCTGGAGAACCAAATCACCTTTATTGAAAGATCTAGTTCGGACTCTCTAGCTATGATACTTGCGTAACTTCTGCTGATAGGCTGTAGATCTCATTTCAGCAACGACGCGAACTTCTTCGACTAAGTCGAGATCATTTTGTCGAGAAATCTCAGCATCCTCCTCGATATACGTGGCCACTCTAGGAGAAGTGTGAATTAAATCACTAGGAAGGACTGCTTCTGCGCCATAGACCAAGAAGAAAGGTGTATATCCTGTTAACCTGTTCGGAGTTGTTCGTAAACTCCAAATTACAAAGGGTAGTTCCTCTGCCCAAGCCCCCGCAACACGTCTCAATGGTGCTTCGAGTCTTGGTTTCAAGCCTTGTAGAATTAAACCATTTGCTCTTTCGACTTGTCCGTTAGCCTGTGGATGTGCGACTAACGCAATGTCAAGACGGACATTTTGCTCGTCGCAGAATTCAGCCAACTCTCCCATGGAAAAATTACTCCTGTTGTCCGTGATAATGCTATGCGGATAACCATATCGGATTATAACATCCTCGAAAAATCTTTTGGCTGTTGCCCCATCACAACTAGTAACAGGTTTAGCCTCGATCCATTTCGTGAATTTATCCACCATCACTAAGAGGTGAGTAAATCCACTTGCAGCTCGTTTAAAAGGTCCTACCATATCAAGCCCCCAGACCGCAAAAGGCCATGTTATAGGTATTGTTCGCAGTTGATCAGCTGGAACATGAGCTTGCTTGGCGTATTTTTGGCAGCCTTTGCATGTCTTGACAAATCGTTCGGCATCTGCTTGAGCTGTAAGCCAGAAAAATCCATGTCGAAAAGCTTTTGCCACTAAAGATTTGGCTGCAGCATGGTGACCACACTCGCCTTCGTGGATTTCCCTTAAGATTTCCACTCCTTCCGGAGATACACAGCGCTGAAAACCCCCAGAAACACTTCGTTTATGGAGCTCACCTTTAAAAATAGTATAGGCTTTTACTCGTCGGATAATCTGTCGGCTCAACACCTCGTCTTCGGGTAATTTGCCATCTACCAAGTAATCGAGGTAGGGTTGAGTCCAGCTGGGAATTACAGCAAGAACTCCTATCAAAGGTGAGTCAGATTTGGTCGGATATTCCTCATCTACTCCTTTATCGAGGGAACTTTGAGGTGCTCTAAAAATGCGCCATCCGGAACCTCTTTCCGCGCAAAGCCTATTCGAGATAGTGCATCTGCTTCCTCGTTTTCTGGTCGAGGGATGTGTTGAACTTCAAACCCTTCGAACGATTTAGATAGATCATCCACGACGGCTTTATATGCTACCATGTGCTTATTTGCATTACAAATATCCGAGACTTGCTGAGCAACAAGATTTGAATCTCCGTAACACATCAAATGTCGGATGCCAATATCCTTAGCAATCCGGATTCCATGCAGCAGTGCTTCATACTCGGCAATGTTGTTTGTCGCTGTGAAGTGGATCTGCAACACGTATAAAAGTTTATCTCCTTGGGGTGATTTGAGCACCACGCCAGCCCCCGAGCCCCCTCGAGCCTTAGACCCGTCGAAAAAGAGGGTCCAATATTCCGACTCAGGGAGGACCATGTTCTCCTTGGTCTCTGTTCAATCAGCGACAAAGTCAGCAAGGATCTGGGATTTGATTGCTGTTCGGGGTTTGTACTCAATATCGAAAGCTGCAAGCTCTATGCCCCATTTGGCGACGCGTCCTATGGCATCGCTATTGTTTATTATATCTCTCATGGGAGCTTTGCTCACCACGGTAATTGGATGCTCCTGAAAATAGTGTCGTAACTTACGAGATGCTAGAAAAACACCGTAAGCCAACTTTTGATAGTGCGGATACCGCTGTTTTGATTCTGTCAGGACCTTGCTGACAAAGTATGTCGGACGCTGCACCAGGTGCTCCTGATTTTCTTCTGGTCTCTCCACCACCATAACTATACTGACAACCTTATTTGTCACAGCAATGTAAAGCAACATCGGTTCCTGAGGTTCCGGCGCTGCAAGGATAGGAGCAGATGAGAGTACTTTCTTCAGGTCTTGTAGTGCAGCCTCAGCTTCGTTAGTCCAGACAAAATCCTTGGTCTTCTTCAGGAGTTTGTATAATGGTGCGGCTCTTTCACCAAGCCAGCTTACAAATCGGCTGACCGCAGCAATGCAACCAGTTAATCTTTGTACGTCCTTCAGGCGAGTTGGCCTGGAAATATTGAGAATGGCCTTGATCTTGTCGTGGTTCACCTCTATACCTCTTTGAGATACGATAAAACCTAACAATTTTCCGGCTGGTATTCCAAAGAAACATTTATTCGGGTTAAGCATGATGTTGTATTTTCGTAAATTGGTGAACGTTTCCTCCAAGTCAGAAATCAAAGTTTCCTTCTTTTTGGACATGACCGCGATATCATCCACGTATACATGTACATTGCGTCCAAGTTGATCATGGAGGCAACGCTGCATCGTGCACTGGTACGTAGCTCCTGCGTTCTTCAGCCCAAAGGGCATCGTAACATAACAGAAGGTTCTGAAAGGGGTTATGAATGAAGTTTTGATTTTGTCAGATTCCTTCATCCGGATTTGGTGATAATCGGAATATGCGTCGAGAAAACAGAGGAGTTCCGAGCCTGCCGTAGAATCGATAACTTGATCAATTCTAGGTAGAGCGAACGGATCTTTTGGACAAGCCTTGTTCAAGGCAGTATAATCAACACACATCGTTAAATCAGTGGTGTCCTTTTTAGGGACCATTATAGGGTTGGCCGACTAATCAGTATGGATGACCTCTTCTATGAATCCGGCTAACTCGAGCCGCGCTAGTTCCTTAGCTATTGCCTTACGCTTTTCATCACCAAACCATCGTAAGGACAGTTTGACGGGTTTAGCGTTCGGGTTTACATTTAGAGAGTGCTCGGCAAGTTCCCTAGGTACTCCGGTCATGTCAGATGGCTGCCATGCGAAGATATCTTGATTTGCTTGGAGGAACTTGACGAGCGCGCTTTCCTATGCGCTACCTAGGCCTACGCCTATCTGGGTCACCTTGGAGGGGTCATCATCCTTCAACGACGTTGTCTTCGTCTCTTCCGATGCCTTGAACTCCGGATTTGGCTTTGTCACCTCCTTCTTCGTTGCGGGCATCTCGGACTGATCTATGCTCTTCTTGATCTCCTGGTACTCCTGGGCGTGCAGCACGGCTTCGGCAAAGGCGGCATTTCCATCCTCGCACTCTCGCGCCTTCTTCGGGTCTCCCCTGATGGTGATCACGCCGTTGGGACCTGGAATTTTCATCATATTGTAAATGTAACACGGACGAGCCATAAAAGCCCAGTAAGCAGGACGTCCAAATATAGCGTGGTATGCGCTCTTGAACGGGACCACTTCGAAGGAAAGTGCCTCCGTCTGATAATTCTTTGGTGTTCCAAAAGTAACATCCAAAGTGATCTCTCCCAGGGAATTAGCTTGTCTTCCTGGGACAACTCTGTGAAAGATCACAGAGCTATGGTTCAGCTGTGTTTCTGAGATCTTCATCCGGCGTAGCGTTTCGACATAGAGAATGTTGATGCTGCTACCACCGTCCATGAGGGTCTTGGAGAAACCATAACCGTCGATAAGTGGATTGACGATTAAGGCGTATTTTCCTCGCCTATGTAGCTTAGGCGGATGATCGGCACGGTCAAACGTTATTGCCACTTCCGACCAGTCCAGATACTGAGGGACAGCCGGAACTGTTGCGTTGAGCTCGTGGAGAACTGCTTTCTTGACCTTTGCTGGTTGAGATCCGAGGAAGGTGACGTAAGTGTCCTTCTTGGTGGGAAAAGTTTTCTTCCTTTCCGACTTGGGATTTGAAGCATCGGCTTCCTCCATGTCGGAATCGTCCTTGGTCTCTTTGTCCTTTTCGGGATTTTTCTTTCCCTTCTTCCGCTTAGCTTTGTAGCCTGCGGTATCATCTCTCTTGATGTCGTCGTTAAAACAACATTCAGCATTGGTGTGGGACGAGCCCCCATTGGCGTCCAAGTGATGCACACATGGGTTATTGGCGATGTCGGCCCAAGTGTAGGTTTTGCCTGGTTGTTGCTCTCCTCTACCTTGGACCCTTGATGTCCCACGGCCACGCCCGCGGCCTCCGCCACGTCCTCCTCATCCTCCAGACCCGGAAACAGTAGTGACCACCGCTGTCTCTACGTTGGGTTTTTCTTCCGAGGTATTTTTGCGCTTCTGAGCTTGTTACTTTGGTTGTTTTGCCGACTAAGGCACAGCCAGGACATTGAGTAATCCCTCTGCGTCGTCGTTAGCATCTGCATACTTGCTCGCTGTTTCTATCATCTCTCCTAGATCAGTAACCTTGTCACACTTCAGGCGATGGCGCAGTAAACCGATTGGGAGACCTGCGATGAAAGCTTCAATCGTAGTTTGATCGTTTAATCCCTCGCAGGAGTTCTTAGTGTCAATCCATCGTCCGAGATAATCCCGACAAGTTTCTCCGGCTTTCTGGGTGCAACGCTGTAGGTCTCCAACCATATAGGGCCTCCGATATGTGCCTTAGAAATTCCGAAAGAACGCACTTTGTAAGTCATACCAGTTGTGGATGGTGTTCGCCGGAAGTTCATTGAGCCATGATCGTGCCGTCTTCCGCAACATAAGTGGGAGATATCGGGTTGCGACCAGGCTGTTTCTGCCTTTGGCGATGCAGCAAGCTTGGAAGAAATCCTGTAACCAGGTGTCTGGCCGAGCAATGCCATCGTAGGTTTGGATATGTCTTGAGATAGCAAATCCTTCAAGGAATTTTGTAGCTCTGATGCGTGGTCCGAAGCACTTTGGGCCCACGTACACGTCATCGTTTTCGTAGCGCCAAGCCTCTATGTTGGAGTTGATCATGTGCCTTGCGTCGCTTGGGGATAGGGATCATCCTGAATATCGGCTGTGGCTGCGGTGCCTTGGAGCCGGACTTCGGCTTCTGCCACCACCTCCTCCGCCATGTCGTCCTCCTTGACCTCCTTGGGGGCCGTTGTGATAACTGTGCTGTGGAGAGGGTGGTGCAGCTAGGTTGTTTCCGGCTGATCACCGGCCTTCGTCTGGAGCGTCATTATTCCGGTTCCAGGGAGGTTCTTGACTATGACGAGACCCCTGCCGGCTTGTGCCAGCGTGGTTTCTGTCGTTCCTTTGTCCGTCGTTCCCACCTTGGTGAGGCCCAGCCGGACGGTTTTCATGTCTAGGAGGTGGCATTTTTTGACGATCCTCCTCCCGACGTTTGTCTTTATCTTCTCCTTTTCGGGGAGGATTCCTCGGAATCAGTGCAGGGATCGCGTCTTTCTCGGCTGCTGGAGCGACGTTGCTCCAGTTATGTGTAGTCCTGCGGTGCTGCCCTGACGATCCGGTTCTTGAATAATTGTCTTCCCTACGTTCAGGGTGACGATGCCGCGCCCGATCGTAGTGGGATCTTATGCAGCCCATGCCGGATCTGTGCGACATTGGTCGGAATCCGAGACCAGCTTTTGGCTTCCAGACAGGGCGACCTTTTGCTGCTCCAGTCCCTTATTGAGTAGCTTGATAGCCAAACGTATCTCCTCTGGTCCTGGATTAGCCGATAGAATTTCGCGAGCTGCCACGGTATTTTGCACTGGTGTTGGGTAAACCCAATCTCCGTTGCTATCCTTCCGTGGCTTCCCCATCTCATCTCCAAATAGGATGGCACGGACACATGGGAATTGGTTGTCATCTATGTGACGCTTCCGTGTCTTCTGATGTAGACGGGACATGTACTCCTTGTTTGACATGCACTTCTTCTCCACCTCGATGTTTTTGGCTTCATCAAGGAGTTGTTGATGACGCGCTTCTAGGGCCTAGGCCCTTTCATCTAGCTCATCTACAGTAAGTTCTGTAGCTATAGGGATAGGTTTGGTTAATGCGGCATCGATGAGTTTACGCGCACCTTCAGTGATCACGTGTCCATCCACCGATGCTTCTTTTTTGGGCTCGTCTGGGATTAGTGCTCCATCCGAGTCTTCCTCGTATTCCTCGGCAATCACCTCCTCTGTCAGAGGGTCTTTTGCCGGGGTCTTGTTCTTCTTGTTCTTCTTCTTTGCCTTCTTGGCAGCGCCGGTAGCAAAGAGGGCTTTGGGTCCGTTTCCCGGAGTCAAGCTCTGATCGGTACTTTCGGACATCTGGACTTCGGGATAGCCTCCGACATCCATGTCATCCTGCGTTTTGGGAGAGTGTTCCCCGGATCCTTCATCCATGGCTTCTCCATCCTCTGCAGCTTTGGAGTTGTACTCCTCTTCGTATTCCGCGGAGAACTTTCGGAAATCTGCCGACGTCATGGATTCATCCGAGGATGCGGGAACGTCGGCGTTTGTTCCAATTGCCTCCAGCACCGAGTCGGTGTTTTCTCCAGCATCGGCAGAGCCGGATCTGGATCCAACATATCCGACGAAGTGCGATGCATGCTTCCTGAGGTACCTGCGGCTTTCGCGATCAGCCATATCGAAACTTTTAATTGTCTCGAGGATTGCATCTGCGCTTACGCCTTTCAGTATCATACGTCTTAGTGTGTACCTGAGGAAAGGCATGTATGTCCTGGCATCGTCAGAGCCAGAATCAGTGTCGTTGATATGATCCTCCTGGATTTCGACTTCCACGGGTGGGTCGATCTGGGATCCGGCTTCTCCAGGGAGATCCACTCCAGATTCGACTTGGATCGTGCAGTCTTCTTCAGGCTCGGATTTCTCCACTATGTCCGCAACTGGTGCGGGTTGGGTGGGATTAGGGTTTTTTGAGATCCGAAACTCTGCCGCCTCCACGGACAAAGGGGACCCAGAAGATTCTTCTGCCTCTATCATCACCGCTGGGGTGGGTTAGGCAGGTTCAGTGAAACTGATGTAAACATCGATCTCGCCAAAAGACATGATAGTATAGGCAGTCATGACCTCCCTAGCCGGAATCCAAGTCTTTTCGAGAACGATGAGAGGGACGTCGCTGGCACAGAGGATGCGACCGACGGCGATGGTCTTGCCGATTCCGATTCTTGCAGACTCTGCTCGGAACGCATATCCGAAGCTCACTTGCCCCACGGTGGGCGCCAACTGTCGTCGATTTGAGGACAAGTACGCCATGAGGGGGTCCTCGAGGCGTGCGGGAGAGAGGGGTGTGAGACGTACGGTGTTCCGGGACGGTGATCACACAAGTTTACCCAGGTTCGAATCCGCCGGCTTTGGACGGACCCTACTCCTGCTAGCAATCCAGTAAACGGCAGAGCCGAAATATGGGTTACAAGGGTTTCGCCTGTGCGAGTTGAGATTGTAGACTATTGAGGTTATCTAGTGTTGCCCTAAAGGCTCTCCCTAGGATGACTTATATAGATATCCGGCCTAGGGTTTACAGGAGAGATCAATCCGGCTACGACTAAGAGTTGGTTACAGAGTACATCTTGAACTACAAGTAACATTATGGGCCTAAGTCGGTAAGTCTTCTAGGCCTTCTCGGAGTCGGATTGGACTCCGTCTTCTCTCCTGACTGGGCCACCCGTGAAGCAAAGCTCTAACCCGAAGTGGGCCACCCTGGTCAGTGAGGAACTGTGAGGATACCCAGAAAGTATATCCCCAATAAGCGGCGACACGGACAATGTCGTCAATGATGGAGACTGCAGGAGCATCATAGTCGATTAGGGACACTTAAGCATAAATTAAATCTATGTACGGTATCTTAATGCGCTCTTTGGATCTAGGTCACCTGAGTCATGGTCGATTATCGTCATAATCTATGTATGTTGGCCATGTTTTAGTTGTCTTTGTCTTTGAAACTAGTCGATCGAAACTCGTCCGATCCTGAAAATAAAGTTCGTGCGTTCCTTGGCATATCTGATGGGACAATACGTTGACTCTGCTCCTAGCACTTGATGGCACAACCGTAATTTGGAGTGCGCCTGAGGAGAAGGGATCGAGCGTGTTGTCATAGTGTACTACTCCTGTCCAGATATAACTGACTTAGTTTTTTTAGATATTTAATAAATGTGTCTATACCCAAAACATGTCTAGATACATGTTTTAGGTTTCTCTGTCTTTCAAACTAATCAAAAGTCGTCAAATTCTGAACAAACAAAGTCATTGCGTTCACATCTGATGGGACAATACGCTGACTCTGCTACTTGATGGTACAGCCATAATTCTAGAGTGTGCTAGAGGCGATGGGAATGCAAGGGAGATGGGAACTAGTAGCCGCGTCCAAACGCAGGTAAAAAATTAATGTAATATTGTTTTAAAAAAATGTAATCTGGTCCACATGACCCCATCACAAACACGTTGCACGCGCCAGATATAAATAAAGACGACACAGCTAGTTTAGTTTCAATGATATAATTTAACATACGACGTTACTGTGCCCGTATCTTTCTGCTCCTCTTATTAGTCTGCTAGCCCACGCTGCATTAAGCATCAGTTGATGAGGATAAAAAAATGATAAAATGGCAAATAAAAAAATTTAAGCTTACCTTTCACCCGGAGAATCGTACAAAGATGAAATTGGTAGGGATTTATTATTTCTCCCTCAGTTAGCCGAAAGATCCTCAAGAACATCCTCAATCACCCCTGCAACTTCTTCATATTCTAATACACCTCCATTATTTGCCCTTTCCTCCCCGTTCTACTTACCCTTTTGTTTCTTTTCACACCCTTTTCTCGTCGGCACCTCCACTTCTTCATAAATTGGCTGCTTACGTACGTTTTCCTCCGAGTGCTCATCACCGTCTTCGCACTGCTCTTCCGCCAGTTCTGGCTGAGAAGCCTCATTTTTTCCCACCGGGGTGTGAACAGGGACAATAGGATGTGTAACTGGGTTTTTGCACAACCTCTTGATATGGCTGAATCCGCCACAATGTCCGCATTTCCTTTTCCTAGCTCCCAGCCTTGGACCTTTATCGGCGGAGGCTTCGATCCGTAGCTTTCTAGGCCTCCCAGGTGGCCTCCTAAGAACTGGTGGTTGAAGTTTGAACCCTGGATCGACAATCTCCCAATCATTTTCATCGGCCATAGGTGGTATGTTTTCTACATAAGTTGCAGCAAACTTGTCCACGGAGAAATAGTTGTCGACATAGTTCTCTATTTCAACTCTATTACCTCTAAGCTTTAAAATGAAGTAAATTACATGGTGACATGGCAGACCAGTAATCTGCCACTGCCTGCATGAAAAAGTCTTGTTTCCAATGTCTACAGTGTACCTCCGTTCACTTCCACGCTTGTATTCTACATAAACCTCAGCCAATGTTCTGGAACTTCTGACCACCCTCATCTTTGTCGTTCTCATTGCCCTGGTTCTTGCATTCAGTAACATAACCACCTTTGGAACTATTTTATGGCCTAAAAATTTTCTTGCACAAATTCTTTGCCTTAAATCTATCTTCACAATTATGCATTGTCTTATTGCATCCAACAAAATAACAATTCCAAGTGTCTTCATGCCCGAAATCTTATCATTGAAACTCTCTGCCAAATTATTGCATACAAAATCCACCTTGCTTAACTCACCAAACTTGCTTCTGGCCCATAGCTTGGTGTGATGTTCCTCAAGGTACTTTTTCACCTTTGGCACTACATACATGTTCTGCAAGTAAGCAGCATGCGTGCTTGGGATGTATGTGTATGCTGATCGCCACAAGTCCTCTGCAAAGATCCTTCCTTTGAACTTCTTCGTGAAGTTAGTAGCGAGGTGTCGCATGGATTCCCTATGCTCAACCCCAGGAAACACAGCATCAACAGCATTCTCAAGACCCTCGGATGCACCGGTGTGTATCACCAAGCCTTCAGGGTGACCAATTACTTCCCGTAGTCTCTACATGAACCATGTCCAGCTTTCATTCGATTCACCCTCAAGAACAGCATAAGCTACGGGTAGAAGCCAATTATGCGCGTCCAAAGGACAAGCAGAAGCAACATGTCCCCTGAACTTCCCTGTTAAAGAAGTTGCGCCTATTACCAAGTATGGCCTGCAGCCGTCTAGGAACCCCTTCCAGCATGCCTTCACGTAGACAAAACATCTCCTGAAGCATATCTTATCTGCCTGCTTATACCTGACCCCCTCGAGACCTTTTCTCTCCCTTTCACAACCTCGTAACCGATGTCAACAACACTACCAGGTGATGTTTTCTCTACCTGAGCTTTGAAACTATACAACATATGAAAACTGTCATTCCACTTGCCTTGAATGAAGTCTAGAGCCATCTCCTTCCCATCAAAGACTCTGTGGTAAGGAATCAGAACATTAAACTTTTTGGTAATCTTTGCTCTGAGTTCAGTAGGTCCAATTTTATGATCCTGCCTCACCCAGTCAAGTATAGTAGCAGCAATCCACTTGGTAGTCGCCGGTCTAATTTTACCACTTAAAGAAGTATTAGGGCAGTTGTGTTTCTTTGTGTTTACTTTGATCTGCATTTGATAAGAATCCAAATAATTCAGAGCTAGTTATCAGCAGAATAAATATGAGAAAGACTGAAACTAAATGTAGCTAGTGCAACCTGAAATGGGTCTCCACCCCGCATTGGAGATGCATGTAATATCCATTTACACACATTACTTTCCCTACAGTGCACCCTAAATCTCTTTTGGTCGCTCTTTTCAATGATAAATTCGAACCCAACTCTGATTGCATAGGTTGCAACTGCATATCTGCAGTCCTCCACATCATCAAAGATAGTCCCCTCATCAATTGTAGGATTGTCCCTGTCAAAGTGTATCACTGGCCTGTCCACGTCTTCGTCGTTGTATCTACATCCCATTTCCACATCTTCACATTCCTCTTCCTCATCAGTCCCATAGTCAGGCTCAAAGTTCGAATCAACCAAATATTCCCTACTCTCCATCCTATCAGGGTCAGCAGCCATGTCTGGATATGCTTTCTCATCATCATCCGCACCGCCACATGTTTCAGTGCCTTCATGCTCGCTTGACAAAGCATCATGCTCAAGGACAAACTGTACAGACGTCCTGCGGTTACCAACACATATCCTTGCCATCACCACGGGACTAGAAACGCTAATTGGGGTATGCAGATAAGGAATCATAGTTCTTACCCTTCAATGTGGATGCACGACACCTCTCCGGGCTCCATACCTCCAAAGCTCTGCACCCTGCTTCCTCTCCCCCCGTTTCGTTGTCCTCTGTGCTCTCCAGACTTGAAGGAGATTCCGTGCTCTCCAGCCGCGCAGGACCCATATCCGTGCTCTCAAGCCTCGCAGGATCCATCTCCAAGCGGGATCCGGATCACCAGCGTTGTTGGGCCCCTAACCCAACGGCCGACTCTCGGTTTTCGTTTCCAGACACGCCTGGGCAGTGGGCGGTGGAAAGGAGACAGGGTAGGGAGGGGAGGGGAGGGGACGTGAGGGGATGGCAGGGAGGGGAGGGCGGGAGGACGACGACCCAAGGGGATGACGAGAGCGGTGCACGACTGAGCGGAGTGGCGGCGGCAGGAGCAGAGGAGAGGAGCGGAGCGAAGGTGGTTGCGACAAAGCATGGAAAATTGCACAATAATGTGTTGGTGGGCGGCACCAGCCCTCAAACCTGGGACGCGTGCCGTCGTAGGTGGAGGAGGCGGGCCCGCCTGTCAGAAAACATGCCACCTGTTAGCGCACTATGCACGGGGAGCACTTCACGGAATTTTTTAGCAGGTCCCACATGTTAGTCTGTTTGACCAAAACTTGCATGCAATGCATGGCTGGTTCACGCGCTAGTTCCGAAAAAAAGCCCGTTGATCCAAACTTGAATTGGCAGTTCCGCTTCTTCTCCCCCGTCTCCTCGTCTCCTCGCAGTGGCAGTTCCGCTTTGTCTCCCTCGTCTGTTATCCTCTTCTTCTTCTCCTCGCAGTGGTAGTTCTTCTTTCTTCCTCGATCAAAACATTCCCGCACGTAAGCCATGGTCAGTAGCCGGATGAAGAGGAACTGGTCCGATCTCCCGGCCGACCCACTTCGCAAGATCGCCGACTATTTGCTGGAGAAAGAGGAGTACGTCGACACCTATGCTGCTTGTCGGGAAGTCTGCACCGATTGGCGTCACACTTTAAAGGTGCCCGAATTCCATCTCAACAACTAGATCATGATAGATCACTCACTTCCAGACGTTGGCGACTTCACCTTCCTCAACCTCGCCACTTGTCGTTGCTTCAGGACAAATCTAATGGACGTCCATCGCAGGTTCACATTTACATCCGATATTTATTGGTATTTTTCATTGTAAACATCTTAGTGCTAACTGATGCCCTCTTATTCCAAAAGATTCTACTTCGTCGGTGTTTCTCGTGGCGTCATCGTGCTTGCTTAGAGGATGGAGCCATACCAGATTTGGCTTCTGAACCCAATCACTCATAAGTCTAACACTGAGTTTCAAGCACACATACCATCTGATCCTCTGCAATCTGTCGTCGTGACGAAGTCCCCGACGATGGTGTTCGTTTGCACTAATTATCCAGATCGTATTGCATGGGCCGATGAGAGCACCCCAACGGGGCAAATCAATGAATCATTTGGAGAAGGAATGTATTCGCCACTTCCTGCTATGCTTCTGGACTGCATGACGACATTCGAGGGGAAGTATATGCATTACTTGAGAATGGAGACATCTTGTTGACCAACATCAAGTTAGAGCAGCGCGCGAGCACTGTCACGATGGCCAAAATAATTTCGGCCCCAGTCTTTGAATAGGTACGCGGAACTTACAAAATTTTCCTTGTGGAGTCAGATGGTGATCTGCTTCTTGTGTTGAACGAGGATTTCACCAAAGGGCAAGTGGTGTTGTACCAGGTGGACACGGAGAACCACTCTCTCGAGGCTGTCGGTGACATTGGAAGTCATGCCCTCTTTGTTGATTACAGTCGGTCTATCTCCATTGACACCAGGTTACACCCCACAGTCAAACCAGGTTGCATATACTACAGGAATTATATCAGACTGTACGATCATGAGGTTCAAGCCTGGGAAGAGGAACCAACAATGACGTATGGCTTAAGTCTGGAACATACACCGAGGCCTTACCCTCTGGACGAGATAATGGTAGCACATTGCAGACAGAGAGAGTTCTCTGAATGTGTGTTGCAGCACGCGGGAGCTGCTGCCGACGAAATATATAGGGGAGAATGAATCCTATATTCATCCTAGGTTATTTGCTAGCATTTTCAGGTCCATTTTTCGAAGTAGAAATTTGTACTGTATTTATATTATTTCGATGAGTAGTATGCGTATTAACTTTCAGGCAAAATTGTAATGTATGTAAATTTAGTACTTTCAGAATTCAAAGTATTTATTTTTAGTAGCTTCTTTCAGAATTCTCTGTGTTCGACATGGGCATCAGCTCAGCGCCGGAATTCAGGTCCCACATGGAAAATTGCACAATAATGTGTTGGTGGGCGGCACCACCCCTCGAACCTGGGATGCGCGCCGTCGAAGGTGGAGGGGGCGGGCCCGCCAGTCAGAAAACATGCCACGTTGGCATCCCCTGTTTCTGATGCCCTTTAAAAAAATAAAACACGCCACGTCGTTATCCCCTGTTTCTGATGGTGTTGCTACACTCGACGGTACATGGTGGCATATAAATAATATCGTATAAACATAAGGGCACAGTCGTCAACATTTCTAAAATGAAACCCGGTCCCGTCTCCTACCTGTCCTGGTACATTGCCCGATGAGGTGGATAACCACGACCGATCTTTTTAGTACGTTCGCACTCTTATGCTGAGAAAGGAAATAAAGATTGAGCTGTTAATGTAACGAGTGTCGAATTATTACCCTCTAAGAAAATGGGAAATGGTTATTTTCACGCGTGGCCGTAGTCCAAACCTATGTCAGTCTTTCACTCCCCTTCTCCGACTAACCACAGTTCACCTTGCGCAGCTCCTCCGCGCCGCACCAACTAGGGTAACATGGCCCTGCCTAAGCCGCCGCCGCTGCGACAACTGCCGAAACTGGGGTATTTAGCCCCTCTAAGGCAGGCCATGAAGCTCTACTTCAAGGCCGGTCTCCCATTGCCCTGCCAGGCGGATGATTTCCCCGAATGTGCCGAATCGGCCACGGCGGCGATTGCACCGTCGTCGGCGCCAGATGCGGCAAGCAGGGCCAAGAGAGCGATGTGGAGAAATCGCACGGTGGCATTACGGCATGCTCTAGGCAGTGGGAACAAGGTACATATCAAATCGTTCATGAAAGCATGTCGCTGCCAAGGGTACACACCCTCGAACAGGGCAGCACCAAGGTCTAGGAACTCTTGCGTCCACGCTTCGGCGCAGACTACCTTACCTCAGTGGGGGAGACTGGGAGCACGCCGTCTGTGGCAAAGATGCTCCATCCTACACACCGTCGAAGGCCGTACCGTGGTGGCGACCAAGCGTCTACACTCAGCATGCTGGATTGTTCGACGGCCGGAGCCGGCGGCGGGCATTAGCTCAGCCCCGGAATTCAGGTTCGAGTTCACACGAACCTACAATCCTGAGAAGGAGATGTCGAATTTCAGTTTCGAAGAAATCGTTGCGGCGGCGCGGATGGTCCAACTGAACCAGGAATGGCGCACGCAAATCGCTCGTGAATGAACGATGCAGATTTCTTTTAGTTTGACGGGAAGGCAATAGATCAGTTTGGGTTAAATGATCAAAGAACTTATGTCCTCTCAAGGCAATTGGCCAACCAACTTTTCTGGTGGAGATCTGTAGTTTCTTCAGTGTAGAATAGTTAAGTTCAGACTGAAGAATGGATTTGTAGATGAAATGCTGACGAATTGTTCTATAAACTAGTAGGAAGTTTAGCCCACTTTTGTGCAGGTATAAGACCCTTTTCTATGGAAGTACTACTGTTGTAAGAAAATACTATCAAGTATCTATTTTCTTCAATTACTAGTCGTGGTTCAATCCAGTTAACTGGCATCTTTTTATCCCAGACTACAGATTTTGCGTCTGCTGTCTGTGTTGTAAACCATTTTTCCTTTGTCTTCTATTGCCTGCAAAATGGTCCTACAGTTCAACGTGTTATAAATGTAGCTACCTTGTACTTGAAGAGGAGATGTACTACATTTTCCTAGCATCCACAGAATTGACATTGCTCATTGCCAGACCACCCTCTTTTCATGAGGTTGTCCTTGGTTATTCACAGAAATTATAAAGCACGGTGTTCAACTACATCGATTCAAACTATTACACACACACTACATCAAATTCATTACCCACACATACTACATCGATTCAAACTATTACACACACATACTACTTCAAACTATTACACACACGTACTACATCGATTCAAACTATTACACATTTTTAGTCGATGCTAACTTCCTGCTACGCTCTCCATACTACAAATTCATTAGCCACACATACCACGGCAATTCACTAGAGCTCTATCTTCACTCAAGGGAAATCAGAACCACCAGCTCGTCCAAGCCTGGTCCCCCCACCGAAACTATGTGCGCCATCGCGAAACGGTGGTGGTCCTGTGCCATCGATCCTTCCAGGCCAACACTGCAGGCGACGAGGACGCTTTTTGGCAGCCTCTTCGGGGCCCTGAATGCTATGTACCGATTCCAGAACCTCCTCTAGGTGGATGATGACCGGGTGCTTCCAACAAAGCTATCGCCCTGCCCAGCTTGGAATCTGATCTTTCAGCCACACCTTTACCTCGATGAACCATCTGTCGCTCGGTGGCACGATTTCCACCAGCTCGCCACCAAGGCTACTGACGACCTGCTTGAGGGCCTCCGGCTCCCAAGCATCCAATGGGAGGCCGTCAAAGCCGAGTTTGGAAAAGAAACGAAGCTGCCCCAAGCGATCGTCCCACCCACAAGAACGATGCCAACGCATGAAGCTCATTTTCTCCCCGCAGCACTTGAAAGAACGAGAAGAATGCAGAGCACGCTCGGTGTCTGAGCTGTGCTTGAACCGGATGAAAAAATCGAATGGCGGCACGCATGCCTCAGTGTTGACCTCATTTCGTCTGATCCCAAAACAAGACCTGAAAGCCGACAGCAATTCTGCCGGCGACACGCCGGGACGGACGCCCAGCACGGTGACCATGAGAGTGTGGTCGTCGAACTACTGTGCCAGGGCTACCATGCCTAGGGTGTGCGGTAGCACGGAACTTCCCGAGGCCGGTCGCCGGCCTGGATCGCCCGACGGGACGCGCACCGCCATGCGAGAAGGACTAGCCAGAGGCGAGATATTAGTCCGGGGACGCGAAGCTCCGATACGGCAGACGATGCAACAACGACGGCTGCGAGCTTCGATTAGAGGCGTGGGAGGTTGACCGGACATGGTGGGGAAGCAAATTAGAGCAAGTGAGAGCTCTGATCTAAGACGAGTAGCCGGAGCTGAGCAAATGTTATGGGGAGGGGAGCAGGGGAGAAGACCAGAGCAGTGCAAAGAAATAGATCTGGTCCACTCAGGGATCTGGTCCACGCAGGGGTAAGCTAGTCCACGACCGCGAAAGATAACGGGGAATACTAACATGGCAGGCCAAGAAGAGTTGACCTGACGGCGGTATTTGAGTTCAACCTATTTCGTCTGGTTCAAACAACCGTTTGGGTGTTAGATTTGTATTCACCCCCATTTGACCCTTCTGGACAATTGGCGAATCTACTATGGCCCCTCCGCGCGATTGATGACAACTCAGGTACCGCCGTGTGCTCACCCACCAAGTTTGGTACCGCAAACGAACATTCCCCAAAGAGAGGCAGACACATTGGTGTCAGATTTTTTCAGGGATGAGTGAGCGAACCTAGGGCCATGTACAAGATCAATATAAGCTGTGCAATTGTTACTTGGTTCGCTTACGCCATCTCTATAGAAACTTATGAGGCTGCAATCTTTATTCTACATTCATAGAACTATGATATTTGAATTATCTATTCCATGCATTCATAGTGTATAAGAATTACATTGTAGTTTGCCACCGAGGCCGATGATTGAAATTTGCCCCAAAAGAGTTCAAGGGGAGACACGTATGATGGTGTCGTGTTTTAGGGATGGGTTGGTGAACCTGAGGCAACAATGCACACAAACAATATAGGTTGTGCTGTTGGTACTTTGGTTCTCCAACTCCATCTCTGAAAAAAATAATGAGGCCCTTGATTTATTCTCATATGGAACTACATATATAATCCTTGAATTGTTTATGATCTTTTAATGATTGGTATGATGCATATGTATATGAATGGTTTTGATCATAAGTATTTTTAACATGTACCTGAAGATTAATTGTTTGGTTTTTATTTATAATTACAATATTTAGGCTTGTTTTTGTACCTGACTATGTATATCCCTGAATATTGTTATGTACGATTACATTTCAATTTCTTATTGTGTCCAATGATTCAAATTTTCCTCAAAGAGAGGCAGACACATTGGTGTCAGATTTTTTCAGGGATGAGTGAGCGAACCTGGGACCATGTACAAGAACAATATAAGCTATGCAATTGTTACTTGGTTCGCTTACGCCATCCCTGAATAAGCTTATGAGGCTGCAATCTTTATTCTATATTCATAGAACTATGATATTTGAATTCTCTATTCCATGCATTCATAGTGTATAAAAATTACATTTTAGTTTGTCACCGAGGCCAATGATTGAAATCTGCCCCAAAAGAGTTCAAGGGGAGACACGTATGATGGTGTCGTGTTTTAGGGATGGGTTGGTGAACCTGAGGTAGCAATGCACACAAACAATATAGGTTGTGTTGTTGGTACTTTGGTTCTCCAACTCCATATCTGAAACAAATTATGAGGCCCTTGATTTATTCTCATATGGAACCACATATATGATCCTTGAATTGTTTCTGATCTTTTAATGATTGGTATGATGCATATGTATATGCATGGTTTTGATCATAAGTATTTTTAACATGTACCTGAAGATTAATTGTTTGGTTTTTTATTTATAATTACAATATTTAGGCTTGTTTTTGTACCTGACTATGTATATCCCTGAATAATGTTTTGTACGATTACATTTTAATTTCTTATTGTGGCCAATGATTCAAATTTGCCCCAAAAGAGAGGCAGACACATTGGTGTCAGATTTTTTCAGGGACGAGTTAGTGAACCTAGAGCGATGTACAAGAACAATATAGGCTGTGCAATTGTTACTTGGTTCACTTACGCCGTCCCTGTAGAAACTTATGAGGCCTTAATCTTTATTCTACATTCATAGAACTATGATATTCAAATTATCTATTCCATGCATTCAGTGTATAAGAATTACATTTTAGTTTATCACCGAGGCCGATGATTGAAATTTGCCCCAAAAGAGTTCAAGGGGAGACACATATGATGGTGTCGTGTTTTAGGGATGGGTTGGTGAACCTGAGGCAACAATGCACACGAACAATATAGGTTGTGTTGTTGGTACTTTGGTTTGCCAACTCCATCTCTGAAACAAATTATGAGGCCCTAGATTTATTCTCATATGGAACTACATATATGATCCTTGAATTGTTTTTGATCTTTTAATGATTGGTATGATGCATATGTATATGAATGGTTTTGATCTTAAGTATTTTAAACATGTACTTGAAGATTAATTGTTTGGTTTTTTATTTATAATTACAATATTTAGGCTTGTTTTTGTACTTGACTATGTATATCCCTGAATAATGTTTTGTATGATTACATTTCAATTTCTTATTATGGCCAATGATTCAAATTTGTCCCAAAAGAGAGGCAGACACATTGATGTCAGAATTTTTCAGGGATGATTTAGTGAACCTGGGGCGATGTACAACAACATTACAGGTTGTGCAATTGTTACTTGGTTCACTGACTCCATCCCTGAAGAAACTTATGATGCCCCTAGATTTATCCTACTTTCACTCTGATGCAATTATTTGTCATTGTGTTGAGATGAAATGATATATGAACCGATCAAACTATTGCTGAGATGCTTTATCTTTGATATCCACGGATATATTGTCTTACATATACATGTTGTCAATTCTTGAGTTGTAATACAATTCAATCATATGTATGAGTTCTAAGTTATGTTCTTAAAAATCAATAGGAGGATGATGATAAAGTGGACGATAGCAAGGTATCCAGGGACAACAAGAGCCGCTACGTGCTGAGGCAGTTACGGTGTGGGCTAATCCGTTTCCACCGTAGGGGAGACTGTTTTGCCCATTCTGTGGCAGAGCAATCAACGTGGACCTCAACAACATGATCCAGCACGCGGAGGGCGTTGGCAGAGGCGGAGGCAGAAGCCATATCATGATCATGCACACTACAAAATATTTCTAGTGCTTGATTATATTATAATTGTCAAGAAATACATCAACAAGTTAAATTGGTCGAAATTTTGTATTGACGTAACTAAATGTATTAAACACATTATAAACTAGAAACTAAAATCTAGTTCAAACACATAATGTATCACCACCACTTGTTGTCGTCCTTGACTTGCTTCCCCTTCAACCGCTTGATGTCGCCACCGTCCCAAGATCCCTGCTCGTCCTGATCCTCCTCGCGCTTCTTCTCCTGGGCTAGCTTGCAACCAGGGCATAGCTCTCTCGCGAAAACCCCCGCCCTAACCATCCCATATTTCATGGTAATGAGCTTACTGTACAACTCGTACGCCATGTAGGCGTCTCTGGCTGCATACTCGAGGCGCACCTGGCTCATCGGCTTCCACTCCCAGTAGTCGTGATCGAGTCGCTTCAATTTCTTTAGTTTTTCATAGGATTTATCGATGATTTCCGCTGCCAGATCACCCATGCCATCCTTCGCTGGGTATGGTTTGATCTTGTACAGATTTTGGATGTCGATGTGGTGGCCATCTGGGATTTTTATCAACGCACAAGAAAGCATAATTGTGTCATTTGTGATATCCACGCTAGTGAAACTTATCCCTTTCCTACACAAGAACTCGACCAGAGACGGACAATGCATCTCAGTTGGTTTACTCCTGCACTTAGATGGTTCTAGGGATGTAAGGGAACAAGGGATGCAGAAGTGGTGATCTCAAATTTAAATTTCACATACCTGCAGAAGTGGTAAACGAGGACCTCCTCATGTATGGCGATCTGCACGACATCGATCTCTTGTGGAGGATTTTTTGCTTATTTGCACGGGTGTACTCCAAGTCTAGCCCCACAAACTTGTGCTTCTCTTTCTCAAGCAATTGCTCAAACCTGGCGAGAGTTGTCTCCACAGTCGGTTCATCATTTGTGTACACCACTGTCAAAGTCGTGGTGCCATGGGCAGGGACCAAGTGGGTCTCTGTTGTGCGTTTCCCATCGTCCATGCCTGCAAGGAAATGGGTGAAAGGAAATGCCTGCAAGGAACTACTTGCGAGAGGAAGAAGAAGATGAACCGACGGTTCTAGAATAGATGAAGAAGAAGTGTCTAAGAAAAACTGCAGAGGGATAACCGAGGAAGAGGAATGACTGCAGAAGAAACGTGGTAACTGCAACTTTTGGTTCGAGAACTCACCGTGGTTATGTGGAGATCATGGCAGTGCCGCCGGTTCAACAAGTGGGGCCGGTTCATACGAGAATATGAAATTAGCTGTGTATTTTTCTATGCGAGAAATTGAGAGAAATCATTTATATTTTGTTTCATAATTAAACACAATGAAGTTGGTATAGCCCAAGAGATTTGAACAAAAGATATTTGCTAGTTTAACATACAACAACACTTACAGGCCCAACATGGCAGAACTTGGAGAGCCCCAGAACTTGAGCTACCACAGAGACCTCGGCAGAGGTGGCAGAATTGGTGCGGGTGCAACCACGACGACGACGAGCTCGGATTCTAGGGGAGGAAAACAGAACCGAGCATGGTCGACAAGGTGATAGATCTCACCGGGAACCAATTCTCGTCCCTCAACCATGCCATGGGTGCGTCCATGGTGAGGGTGAGGTCCGCCTCGGGATGGGGAGGAGAGCGGGGCCGAGCAGCTTCGTCACGTCCCAGCTCTATGCCATGGCCGTGACCACAGATTTCCGCTCTAGGGAAGAAGACGCGTAATGGATGCAGGCGCCAACGCTGTAAGCCTACAGGGAGGAGAGCTGGGCCAAGCAGGTTCGTCCATGTCCCAGCTCCGCGCCACGGCTGCGACGCCCCACAGATTGTCGCTCCGGGGAAGAAGAAGACGCGTAATGGATGCAGGCGCCAACGCTGCAAGCCTAATTGACACCTAAGCGACGGGAGCGACAGGCGTGACATAACAACGAGAACTGACAGGGGGGGGCCAACTTGACGGCCGTTAGCCTAATTTTTTTTATTGAAATGTAAAGTTGAATTCATGCCGAAAAAGACCCTCTGAGTATTTGGCACACCAATTGTAGTCATCCCGAATGATTTCAGGGAACTTGGGTACCGCGTTGCCTAGACACCCCAACTTTCGGGCCGCAAAATGATATTCTCCACCAGGGGCCCCAACCTTCTCTGCACTGCTGCGCCTGCACGGTTGTACTCCATTGCGCGGAAGCTTACATAGGAAGGAAGAGGTAACTGTTGCGATGCTTCCCACCTGAACGAGTGCCAGGCATAGATGCAAAAGTGGACATAGCAGATCAACGGCTTAGATTACTCAATGTCGGCAAGGTTCTATAACTGAAGGGAAAAACCAAATTCAAAAACTCTTGTACTATATAGTGGTATAGATATAGAAAATCTCAGACCAGAGGGAGTAGGAAAGAGCTCACTTTATCAATTTGGTTTCACCCATCAACTCAATCACCTACGTAGGGCCCACAGATGGGGGAGGTCACGGTCGCCTTGGACGCACCACAAAATTATGACCGGGCCATCGAGTGCGGGAAGCAGAGTCAGCGTTCCATCCAATCGCTTACCCTAGTCATCATCATCGATATTTGCCACACGCATCGGCTTCATCAGCGACATTAATTGTCCCCAAGCTTCGGTAATCTGCCACATTAATATCGGATCATCTCCTTCCTAGTATTTATCCTCTCCCCTTCCCCACACCACCAATCCATCTCTAATCCCCCGCTTCTAGCAACCATCTCCATCCTCATCTATCATCCATGGCCACCTTCCGGCTGCCGCCCACTGTACCGGAGCGCAAAGACCCTGACATCGCCGCACGAGAGGACAATTCCCTGCACATTTGGGCCTTCTCCCCGCAGAGAACAAAGTGGCAGCTGGTGTGCGCCTTTCTCGACGCTGGGTACGGTCGCTGCAAGTACCGTATGTATCGCCTCCACGACAATCCGGACGGGACGTTGAAGGTCAAGTTTGTCAACTTCAGGGACGTCCGTCTCCTCTATGGCCAGGCCTTCCACTGCGGCTACGAGATGGTGGTGTTCACCGGCGCCAACATTTTCACCAACTACTGGGACCGATTCCCCAACAATGGCAACTTCATCCACAGTGTCCTCCCGGAGCTGCCGATGGCTCCGGAGGTACCGCCGCCATATCCGCAGGTGCCACAGATGGCTCAAGAGGTACGGCTGGCTTATCCGGAGGTGCCACCGCGTTACCCGGAGGTGCCGCCGATGGCTCAGGAGGTACTGCCGATGGCTCAGGAGGTGCCACCGTGTTATCCGGAGGTGCCAATGAGTCAGGAGCTGGCTGTGTCCCTGGAGCTGGAGTTGGTGCCAATGTCACGAGCTGCCGCTGGCGGTGCGGACTAGTGCTAGGAGGCGCCGGACCTGCACTAGTTCAGCAGCGAGTCCTTTATATGTAAACTCGTGTTGTTATGTTAGGGCTGTTTGGTTTAGAGGATGTCATTTAGGGATGAGGATATCCCCAACCAGCTGGTTAGGGGTAGTCATTTTTTTGGTAAAGTGGGATAAAAAGTGGTTAGGCATAGCGAGTCAAAATCTATTGGTCCAACTTTTTTTTTCATTTTCCTCTTTCACCATGTCTTCTTCATCCGCCTCACCACTTCTCTAGCTGCGGCCACGACCGCCGGCAGCTCGCCACCCTTTTTCCTTCGACCCCGTGTCAACCTGCCTGCCTACGCCCCTTCTGCCTGCCCACTCTGCCAGGCGGCCTACGCCCGCGTGCGTATTCGAACTCCCGCTCTTCCCGACGGCCTACGCTATGGCCGCCCTCTTGTCGAGCCCATAGGCAAGAAAAGATGGTTATTTTCTCTCGAGAGGAAGGGTGAACTGATGTCTACGCACTTCTATTCTTGTAGAAAGTTGTTGGGCCTCCAAGTGCAGAGGTTTGTAAAAAAGCAGCAAGTTTTCCCTTAAGTGGATCACCCAAGGTTTATCGAACTCAGGGAGGAAGTGGTCTAAGGTATTCCCTCTCAAGCAACCCTGCAATCAAGATACAAGAAGTCTCTTGTGTCCCCAACACACCCAATACACTTGTCAGGTGTATAGGTGCACTAGTTCGGCGAAGAGATAGTAAAATACAAGTGGAATGGATAATTATAAGTGGTAACGATGCTAGAAAATAGCTTGCCGGCGTGTGGTTGACGTGGGAAAAGAATAAAGGCAAACTGAAATAAAGATGGAAGCAAGCAAACATGTAACAGATCTAATTGCAAATGGTGTATCAATGCTTAGAAACAAGGCCTAGGGATCATACTTTCACTAGTGAACACTCTCATATAGATATCTTCTCTTTATGATACTATGTTGAACTAATCTCCGGTTGGACACTCTAATCATTGGTAGGGCTATAACAGCACACCTCAAAGTTCATCTTTCCCATCTAGATAACCCCACACTGTCACCTTGAGCACTAGATGGTTCCACCAAACACCATAATTTCATAAAGACATCCAACTCCAAATATAACTCATAACAAGTATTTGAACCTCTAGCCAAAGTGCCACCATGGTGTGCACACTGTCAACTTCACACACATGGGGAGAGCAGAGATCTATTAAAGCACTTGAGTAGCAAGGTAGATCTATAGATTACAAGCTCATGATCACAATATGATCATGCATAGAGAGAGAGATGAACACATAGCTACCGGTAGAACCCTTAGCCTCAAGAGAGAACTACTCCCTCCTCATCATGGGAATCAGCAATGGTGATGGAGATGGTGGTGGAGATCGATGGAGATGGCTCCGGGGGCATTTCCCCGTCCCGACAGGGTGCCGGAACAGAGACTTTCTATACCCCGAATCTCCCTTTCGGTGGCGGCGGCGCTGCGGAACTTTTCGTGGATTTTTTATTGACTCTCTAGGGTTTTTGCCTCGGGAGGAATATATAGGCGAAGGAGGCAACGTCGGTGGCCAGCCAGGGGGCCCACACCATGCCCTGGCACGGCCTGGGGGTACCCGCGCCTGGGGGGGTGTGGCCACCCTGTGGCCCCTCTCCTACTCTCCTTCTGGCTTCGTGAGTCTTCCGGGAAAATAGGAACTTTGGCTTTTGTCCTGTCCAATTCCGAGAATATTCATTGTCTGACTTTCCTGGAACCAAAAACAGCAGAAAACAGGTAACTGGCACTGTGGCATCTTGTTAATAGTTGAGTCCAAGAAAGTCTATGAAAAGTACTCCAAAGTTGGAACAAAACATAAGAAAGTAGATAAACCAAGCATGGAACATCAAAAATTATGGATACGTTAGCAACGTATCAACATCCCCAAACTTAACTCCTGCTCGTCCTCGAGTAGGTAAGTGATAAAAAGAAAGAATAATTTTTGAGGTGACATCCACCATCATAAACTTGATCAAAGTATTTGTAAAACATTGATAGCTGGGATCATAGTACTTCAATCATAACATGAAAGACAAAGTTCTAACAATAAGCCAAAGCAACTATGTTGTAGCATGAAAAGGCACAAACAAAAGATTCATGAATTACAAAGCTTTGCAAGACATTTGTTTGTTTCACATAAAGAAAACATAGCATAATAGTATTCAGCTTGTCCCTCATAGAGTAGCAAATATAAATGCATAGGACACCTTCAAAGTTCATAAGAGTGACTAGATACAAATAGTTTAAAACAAGCAATATTAAGTTATGCATCAATCAACTAGTCCTGGGACAATGCACATAGAACTAGAATGGCCACTATGCTCTCAAAGTAAGTGCATAAAGGTAGAAGGTGGAGACACAAAATAATGGTGGAAGAAAGGCCTTCACAGAAGGAAGTAGGGATTCAAGTCTCATAAAGAGCTTCCAAAAATTATGGTACTTATAGTTTTCGGCTCTCATTGCCCCTATCATAAGCATCTTGAAGTGATTAAGGTTAAAGTGATCAAACTATGGTGTATATGCTTGACGAAGAATAAGTTAGAAATCTCACGTCCCTTGACTACGAGGGCCGCTCCTCATGATACTCAAGGTTAGTCACCGGTAAGTTCTTGTCATCGTAAGTACATGTGTATCATAGAGAACGGCCAACAGGGTACCCCTTGCCCGATGATACGATAGAATCCCCATATCAAAATGACAAGGCAAGAAGACAACGAGCATCTCAGTAATCTTCTTATTTACCATGGTAATATGGTGTTTTTTCCTCTCTTTCCTCTTTTCATAATCTTTTTTTTTCTCTTTTTTCTCAATATCTGACTCTTTTTTTATAAGAAGAATGCTTCATAGACAGCTCATTATGGTTACGCTACAGGTTTCCACCATGACATCATGGATTAGACTAGCGGCCCAGGCGTTTCTCTAACACATATACATAAATCCATGGACTTACAAGCTCCCCTTTCATTTCACACCGACGACATCCATAGACAAAAGAGCATGATATCAACTAGGTACAAAGTACAAGTGCAATGTTGAAAGCGTTGCCCATGACAACATGGTTCTGCTAATCCCCAACAAATAAGTGCAAGCATATACAACATAGATGACACAACGGTTCAAGTTTATTAAGGGCAAGAAAAGTAAAGTGTGCCATCAAGTTCGTGAGAGCTTTAATCACTAGTTTTCTCATTACAAGTTTAATTCGGAAGGTAGATAAAAACATGAATATACTTGGAATAGCATATGCTAGTAGGTAGGTACGGTGGACTCTTTGGAATAACTTGGTTTTAGGAGTTGGATGCATGAGTGGAACTCATACTTGGTTGTGGAGGCTAGCAAAAGACTGGGAGCGACCAACTAAGAGAGCAATAATGGCCATAATCATGTAGAGCGACAAAACATCATTGATCAAAGCATAAAGTGATACTACAAGTTGAAAACTAAAGGATCATAAAGGCTATGGTGACTTTGGATAGTCATAACATGGTGTGAGCATGCGCCAAGTCAACCCAAATAAAGCATCAAAGGAGAATACCACAATATTATGCTTTAATATGCTAAAACAACGCATGATCCTTCCAAGGCACATTAAGCAATCTCAATTGCTTATAACAAGTGATGATACAACAAAGAATACTAAGCATAAATCCAAAATTATATCAAGCATGGCATGACAAAGCATAGGCCACAGTCAAAAACAAGCTCCTTTTATACCACTTAAGCATGAACTTTCCTACTCTTTTCCAACACCAAACCAAACTATTTGAATACCAATGCATGAAAGAGGGGGTCCAACCAATTTATTCAGCAAACTAAGCAAGAAAGAAAAAAAACCAAAACGAAAACGAAAAATAAGACGCTCCGAGAACAACACAACTATGCATGAAACAATAAAATTAAAGTTTTGGAAGAAACCTGGGATTTTTATTGATGAAGAGGGAGATGCCTTAGGCATCCCCAAGCTTTGACGCTTGTACTTATTGGATATTTCTTGGGGTGACACGCGTGGCATCCCCAAGTTTGAGCTTTAGTCCATCCTTCATCTCATTACTCATTCCTTCCATACACCTGAAATTTTTCCTTCATACAAAACTTCACACAATCTTTATTCGCAACATTAGTGCACTCAAAATAATAAGTCTTTTAGGTTCAGTTGTAACACCAATAAACTTCCATTAATACACTAGCTACTGTAGCACTTCCCTCAAAAAGCTCAATTCCCCAAAAGAACTAAAAAAGGAACCAACAAGAAGCAAATGCAAATAATGACAGCAATCTGTCAAAACAGACCAGCAGGTAAAGACGAATTTTTTCGAAGACCTTATGTTGCTCAAATCAAAAAGTGTTGAACTAACTAAAGTTATATAACTACCTGAGGCAGAAGCACAAAAATTCACGCCTCAAAATGACGTACATAGATTTTACATGAATTTTTACGGTGAAGCACATAAATCTGTTTCGGGACAGCAACTTTCACAAGCATTATTTCCCTCTCATTAGAGGTTACTCTTGGCACAAAAAGCAAATAAAAAGGATAAGGAGAGGTTATTACTGAAGCAATAATTTCCAAGACTCATCTAAAACTTTTGGGTTATCTCCCAATAAGTATTTTTTTAACGCCTTTAAGTTAGGCATAATAGTTTAAGAAGATGCTCATATAGGAAATATGAATTGAAGTAAAAGAGAGCATCAAGAAACAAATTCAAAACACATTTAAGTCTAACCCACTTCCTATGAATAGGAATCTTGTAAAGAAATAAGTCATGAAAGCACAAAGCAACAAGCATAGGAAAGCAAAACAACTGCAACTTCAAAATTTTCAACATAAAGAGGGGAAACTTAATGTTGTTGAGATACATAAAACCATGTTTCCCTCTCTCATAATAACTTTCAGTAGCATCATGAATAAAATTAACAATATAACAATCACAAGAAACATCCTTATCATGAGCCACATGTATAGAAGAATTAATACTCTCCACATAAACATAGTCATTCTTATTAATTGTAGTGGGAGCAAATTCAACAAAATAGCTATCATTATTATTCTCATCACCATAATCATCAAATATAGGAGGCATATTGTAATCACAATAAGTTTTCTCCTAAATATTAGGTGGACTAAAAATTTCATATTCATCATTGTAATCATCATAAATTGGAGGTTTGGTAGCATCAAAGCAAATTTTCTCCTCTAAAGATGGGGGACTAAAAAGATCATTTTCATAAAAGCTAGCTTCCCCAAGCTTAGACTTTTCCATATCATTAGCAATAATGGTGTCCAAAGAATTCATACTAACAACATTGCTATTAGCATGCAAATAAAGTTCCATAGGTTTTTTCATTTTCTCTTCAAACACTTCATGTCCTAACTCAAGATAAATACTATAAAGCTCTCTAATTTTGTTGTTGTTTTCCATTAAGCCTAACTAGTGAAAACAAGAAACAAAAAGACAAAACTGCAGAATCTAAAGGAAATAACTTCGAGCACTCACACCGGAGGATGTGAGTACCTTTTACCTTACCTTCTCGGCAACGACGCCAGAAAATAGGTGTTTGCCGTGGGAGGTTCTTCTTCTTTAATCCTCCGATGTGAATACCTTTTACCTTACCTCCCCGGCAACGGCGCCAGAAAAAAGCTTGATGTCTACACACTTCTATTCTTGTAGACAGTTGTTGGGCCTCCAAGTGCAGATGTTTGTAAAACAGCAGCAAGTTTTCCCTTAAGTGGATCACCCAAGGTTTATCAAACTCAGGGAGGAAGTGGTCAAAGGTATTCCCTCTCAAGCAACCCTGCAATCAAGATACAAGAAGTCTCTTGTGACCCCAACACACCCAATACACTTGTCAGGTGTATAGGTGCACTAGTTTGGCGAAGAGATAGTAAAATACAAGTGGTATGGACAATTATAAGTGGTAACGGTGCCAGAAAATAGCTTGCTGGCGTGTGGTTGACGTGGGAAAAGACTAAATGCAAACTGAAATAAAGATGGAAGCAAGCAAACATGTAACAGATCTAATTGCAAATGGTGTATCAATGCTTAGAAACAAGGCCTAGGGATCATACTTTCACTAGTGAACACTCTCATATAGATATCTTCTCTTTATGATACTATGTTGAACTAATCTCCGGTTGGACACTCTAATCATTGGTAGGGCTATAACAGCACACCTCAAAGTTCATCTTTCCCATCTAGATAACCCCACACTGTCACCTTGAGCACTAGATGGTTCCAACAAATACCACAATTTCATAAAGACATCCAATTCCAAATATAACTCATAATAAGTATTTGTAATCTCTAGCCTAAGTGCCACCATGGTGTGCACACTGTCAACTTCACACACATGGGGAGAGCAGAGATCTATTAAAGCACTTGAGTAGCAAGGTAGATCTATAGATTACAAGCTCATGATCACAATATGATCATGCATAGAGAGAGAGAGATGAACACATAGCTACCGGTAGAACCCTTAGCCTCAAGAGAGAACTACTCCCTCCTCATCATGGGAATCAGCAATGGTGATGGAGATGGTGGTGGAGATCGATGGAGATGGCTCCGGGGGCACTTCCCCGTCCCGGCAGGGTGCCGGAACAGAGACTTTCTGTCCCCCGAATCTCCCCTTTGGTGGCAGCGGTGCTGCGGAACTTTTCATGGATTTCTAATTGACTCTCTAGGGTTTTTTCCTCGGGAGGAATATATAGGTGAAGGAGGCAAGGTCGGTGGCCAGCCAGGGGGCCCACACCATGCCCTGGCGTGGCCTGGGGGTACCCGCGTCTAGGGGGGTGTGCCCACCCTGTGGCCCCTCTCCGACTCTCCTTCTGGCTCCGTGAGTCTTCCGGGAAAATAGGAACTTTGGCTTTTGTCCCGTCCAATTCCGAGAATATTCATTTTTGGACTTTCCTGGAACCAAAAACAGCAGAAAATAGGCAACTGGCACTGTGGCATCTTGTTAATAGGTTAGTCCAAGAAAGTCTATGAAAAGTACTCCAAAGTTGGAACAAAACATAAGAAAGTAGATAAAACCAAGCATGAAACATCAAAAATTATGGATACGTTTCGGAGGACAAGAAAACGCTTCGGAGGAGCTATCCAAAAGTGGTTGAGCTCATCCAGCTCTTTTGTGGGATATGCTCAACCACCATTGAGCCAAAAGTGGTTATCCATATCCCGTCCACGCTCTAAACCAAACACTGGATAACCAAAAAAAAGTGGATATCCCGTGTTATCCACTAGATAGCCACTAAACCAAACAACCCCTTAATGGTTGAATGAAGTTCCTTTTGGGATGTCCTTTCTTTTGGTACTATCGTCAAAAAAAGTTTCTTTTGTTACTACTCACTGTACCGTGTAGTACTAGTAGTACTACGAATGACGATCTATTCAATATCCTTCTTCCGATGTTTGTGAAGGAAGTGAAAATTACGAAACTCAGAAAGTTTGAATTGCTACTCTATTGTACTCCCTCAAATTACTTGACTCGAATTTGTCTAGATTCGGATGTATATAAACATGTTCTAGTGCTAGATGCATTCGAATCTGATAAATGCAAGTCAATTAATTTGGCCGGAGGGAGTAGTAGTCAGGTTAGGCTCCTTCTTGAGAGAGCAGCTGATCGAGCCATACGTTTCATACTACTTCCTTTTCGCTTGTTTTACAAATATGACCAAATCAGTCGCCATTGAAATTCTTGGATATGGGATCATAAAGTTTGATGTAGAGATATGGCCTTGACCTTGTGGTCGTTTGGCTTAAAATCTAAGAAAGTTCATACTCGTTGATAGCTAAGCTTAAATTCGTTTAAATTTCAACACTTACTTTTAGGTTAGCATTTTACACGGTCGATGGGAGCATATTTTACATCAAAGACCAAAAAAGGGAAATTTACATGGAGGTCCATACATTTAGCCCAAAGGACCGTAAAAGGAAAACTTTCTGGTTCAGCTCCTTCTCGAGAGATTAGCTGATCTGAGCCAAACTCTTCATACTACTTCCTCTTCGATTGTTTTCATAATATGGCCAAATCTGTTGCCATGCAAATTCTATCATATGGGGCCATCAGCATAAAGTATGATGTTGATATGGCCTTGACCTTGGTCGTTCGGCTTGAAATCCAAGAATGGTCATACTCGTTGACAAGTAAGCTTAAATTCGTTTAAATTTCACCACTTACACTGTTTGGTTAGAATTTTACATGGATGGTGGGACTACATTTTACATGAAGGACCTAAAAGGGAAAATTGCATCAAGGTGTATACATTTAGCACAAAGGACCCCAAAACCAAACAAGGAATTAAAAATAGTTAGGTACGGCTCCTCGAGAGAGCAGCTGATCGAAAAAATCTTCTTACTTGCTTTTCAGAAAATAAATTCATGTCACTTGGAAAAATGAAATTGATTATTTTTTGTTTTTAATATCTTTGATTATTTTCAAAAGATGGCCAAATTTGCCGGCATGCAAATTCCTGCATATGGGATCATAAGCATAAAGTACATTCTACATAAAGGACCTCAAAAAGGGGAAATTACATCGAGGTCCATACATTTAGCACAAAGGACCCTAAAATTGAGCAAAGAAAACAATCGGGTTTGGCTCCTTCTCGAGAGAGCAGCTGGTCGAGCCATACTCTTCATACTACTTACTCTTCGATTATTTTCGGAATATGGCCAAATATGTCGCCATGCAAATTCTTGAATATGGGATCATCAACATAAAGTATGATGTAGAGATATGGCCTCGACCTCATGGTCGTTCGGCTTGAAATCCAAGATTTATTCATACCCGTAGACAACTATGCTTAAATTCGTTGAAATTTCATCACTTACTTTTAGGTTAGCATTTTACACGGTTGGTGCGAGCACATTCTACATCAAGGACCTAAAAAGGGGGGAAAATTACATCGAGGTCCACACATTTAGCACAAACGACCCTAAAATTAAGCAAGGAAAATAGTCGGGTCCGGCTCCTTCTCACGAGAGTAGATGATCGAGCCATACTCTTCAGACTACTTCATCTTTGATTGTTTTCAAAATATGGCCAAATTTGTCGACATGTAAATTCTTTGATATGGGATCATGAGCATAAATTATGATGTAGATATGGCCTTGACCTTGGTGGTTCGTCTTGAAATTGAAGAATGGTTCATACTCGTTGCCGACTAAGCTTAAATTCGTTTAAATATCACCACTTACTTTCAGGTTAGAACTTCACACGGACGATCAGAGTACATTTTACATCAGGAACCTCAAAAAATAAAAAATGACATCGAGGTCCATACATTTAGCATAAAGACCCTAAAAGGAAAAAAAATCTGGTTTGACTCCTTCTCGAGAGATCAGCTGATCTAAGCCAAACTCTTAATACTACTTGCTCTTTGATTGTTTCCAAAACATGGCCAGATCTGTTGCCATGCACATTCTCTAACATGGGATCATGAGCATAAAGTATGATGTTGATATGGCCTTGACGACCATGGTTGTTCGGCTTAAAATCCAAGAATGTTCATACTCGTTGACAAGTAAGCTTAAAATAATCCTATAAATTTCACCACTTACACTTTTATACCTAAAAAGGGGGTAAATTACATCGAGGTCCATACATTTAGCACAAATGACCCTAAAATCAAGCAAGGAAAATAGTCGGGTCCGGCTCCTTCTCACGAGAGTAGTTGATTGAGCCATACTCTTCATACTATTTCCTCTTCGATTTTTTTGAAAATATGGCCATATCTGTTGCCATGCAAATTCTTTTATATGGGATCATCAACATAAAGTATGATGTAGAGATATGGCCTTGACCTTGTGGTCGTTGGGTTTTGAAATCTAAGAAAGTTCATACTCGTTGAAAACTAAGCTTAAATTCATTAAAATTTCACCACTTACTTTTAGGTTAGCATTTTACACGGCCGGTGGGAGCATATTTTACATCAAGGACCTAGAAAAGGGGAAAATTACATCGATGTCCATACATTTAGCATAAAGGACCCTATAAGGAAAACCTTTTGTTGCATTGGTTCGGCTCCTTCTCGAGAGATTATTAGCTGATCTGAGCCAAACTCTTCATACTACTTCCTCTTTGATTGTTTTCAAAATAATATGGACAAATCTGTTGCCATGCAAATTATGTGATATGGGGTTATTAGCATAAAGTATGATGTTGATATGGCATTGACCTTGGTCGTTCGTCTTGAAATCCAAGAATTTTTCGTACTCGTCGACAACTATGCTTAAATTCGTTTCAATTTCACCACTTACTTTTAGGTTAGAATTTTACACGGGCGATGGGAGTACATTTTGCATCAAGTACCTAAAAAAGGGACAATTACATTGAGGTCCATACATTTAGCACCAATGACCCCAAAATTGAGCAAAGAAAATAGTCATGTTTGGCCCTTATCGAGAGAGCAGCTGATCGAGCCATATGTTTCATACTACCTCTTCTTCGACTGTTTTACAAATATGGCCAAATTTGTCGCCATGCAAATTCTTGGATATGGGATCATCAGCATAAAGTATGATGTAGACATATGGCCTTGACAATGTGGTCGTTCGGCTTGAAATCCAAGAAGTTTCCTACTCTTTGACAGCTAAGCTTAAATTCGTTTAAATTTCACCACTTACTTTTAGGTTAGCATTTTACACGGTCGCGGTGGGAGCATATTTTACATCAAAGACTAAAAAGGTAAATTTACATTGGGGTCCATATATTTAGCCCAAAGGACCGTAAAAGGAAAACTGTCTGGTTCTGCTCCTTCTCGAGACATCAGCTAATCTGAGCCAAACTCTTCATACTACTTCCTCTTTGATTTTTTTCAAAATATATGGCCCAATCTGTTGGCATGCAAAATCTCTCATATGGGGCCATCAACATAAAGTATGATGTTGATATGGCCTTGACCTTGGTCGTTTGGCCTGAAATCCAAGAATGTTCATACCCGTTGAGAAGTAAGCTTAAATTCGTTTAAATTTCACCACTTACACTTATTGGTTAGAATTTTACACGGACGGTGGGACTACATTTTAGATCAAGGACCTAAAAAGGGAAAACTACATCGAGGTCCATACATTTAGCACAAAGGACCCTAAAACCAAACAAGGAATTGAAAATAGTCGGGTACAACTCCTCGAGAGAGCAGCTGATCGAGCCATACTCTTCATACTGCTCCCTCTTTCCCAATTTTGGATCCATATTAGGTTTGGTCAAAGTCAATCTTTATAAAGTTTGACCAACTATATGTAAAAACATACTGACTTTTCTAATGAGAAATGCATATAATATGAAAATATAGTAGTCCATAAGGCTATCCACAAGACAAAAAGTAGTCCATAAGGCTATCCATATACATAGTGGAGGTTCACTTTAGGGGAATTTCCTTAAGGGTGACCTACAAGCTTGTGGGTTGTCCATAAGCAATAAACAACTATTTTACTCTCTCCTCTCTCTCTTTCTTGTGTGTAATTTTAATAGATAAGTGGGTCCCAACTTATGGTGAACTTGACCTCATACATTGTAGCTATTTCCATAAGCTATGTGGGTCCCATCTTATGGAAAAATTTCACCTTATACATAGGTGACATTGAGTTGATGTCGTACATTTAGTCAAAGTTTATTAAATTTGACTCTACCAGAAGTAATACGCATCCTAATTTGGGAAGGAGGGAGTACTACTTGCTTCATGGAAGAATAAAAAAGGAGTGCTCCTCACTTTCGAACCAGCTTGCTGCGGGTGTGCTTGGTGCTTCCTCTTCCTAGAGTACGGGGGTGGAGTAGTGTGGAGTAGGTAGGCTGGTCGGTCAGATCATAATGGTGAGCATCCAATGTGATGGGACGTTTTTGTTTTTTTGCTGGCCTGATCAACCAATCCCTTGTCCAACACTTAAGTAGTACTCGTACTTGTATTAGTAGTACTACGAATGGCGATCTTTTGAATATCCTCCCCCCGGATGTTTGTGAAGGAAGTGAAAATTTCGAAACCGGAAAAGTTTGAATTGCTACTCTATTGTAATACTATTGTAGTAGTAATACTTTTTGCCGCCAAGGACCAAAATGGTTCCCACTGACGCAGATGACGAACATGCCAGACACAGACACGGAGCCGCCAACACAAGGCAGGTTGTCGGTCGACGCGTGTGCACATCGCCACTTTGTGGACGAGGGAGTGATCAGCCGGCCGGGGTGTGAGGGTGGTGATGGGGAGTGAAGGAGAGAGAAAACACATTTTGTTTTGCGTGCATATATATTGTGGTCTTCAAATTTACTCTACTCACTGTACCCTGTTCCTCGTGTCAGGAACCCATCCCAGCTTTGCTCTGACATCGCACAGCCTTCAAATCCTCCTCTTCGTAGCTCTCTCGCTACCTCCTCTGTGCTCATATAGTCTCTTCTCGCTCTTTATTTTTTAACAGAAAAAAGGAAATAAATTCTTCTTACTTGCTTTTCAGAAAATAAATTCTTGTCACTTGGAAATATGAAATTGATTATTTTTTGTTTTTAATATCTTTGATTGTTTCAAAAGATGGCCAAATTTGTTGGCATGCAAATTCTTGGATATGGGATTATAAGAAAAAAGTACATTCTACATAAAGGACCTAAAAAGGGAAAATTACATCGAGGTCCATACATTTAGCACAAAGGACCCTAAAATTGAGCAAAGAAAGCAGTCGGGTTTGGCTCCTTCTCAAGAGAGCAGCTGGTCGAGCCATACACTTCATACTACTTCCTCTTTGATTGTTTTCAAAATATGGCCAAATCTGTCGCCATGCAAATTCTTGAATATGGGATCATCAACATAAAGTATGATGTAGAGATATGGCCTTGACCTTGTGGTTGTTCGGCTTCAAAATTCAAGATTTTTTCATACTTGTTGACAACTATGCTTAAATTCGTTGAAATTTCATCACTTACTTTTAGGTTAGCATTTTACACGGTCGGTGGGAGTACATTCTACATCAAAGACCTAAAAAAGGGGGAAATTACATCGAGGTCCATATATTTAGCACAAAGGACCCTAAATTTGAGCAAAGAAAACAATCGGGTTCAGCTCCTTCTCAAGAGAGCAGTTGATCGAGCCATACTCTCCATACTACTCTCTCTTCGATTGTTTTCTCAATATGGCCAAATCTATCGCCATGCAATTTCTTGGATAATCGATCATCTGAATAAAGTATGATCTAGAGATATAGCCTTGACCTTGTGGTCGTTCGGCTTGAAATCAAAGAATGTTCATACTCTTTGACAACTATTAAGATGAAATTCGTTTAAATTTCACCACTTACTTTTAGGTTCGAATTTTACACTGTCGATGGGAGTACATTTTACAACAAGGACCTAAAAAGGGGGGAAATTACATCGAGGTCCATACATTTAGCACAAAGGACCCTAATATTAAGCAAGCAAAACAGTAGGGTTCGGTTCCTTCTCAAGAGAATAGCTAATCGAGCCACACTCTTCATAGTACTTCATCTTCGATCGTTTTCAAAATATGGCCAAATTTGTCGATATGCAAATTCTTGAATATGGGATCATCAGCATAAAGTATGATGTAGATATGGCCTTGACCTTGGTCGTTCGTCTTCAAATACAAGAATGGTTCGTACTCGTTGACAACTAAGCTTAAATTCGTTTAAATTTCACCACATACTTTTAGGTTAGAACTTTACACGGTCAATCGGAGTACATTTTACAATAGGGACCTCAAAAAAGCAAAAATTACGTCGAGGTCCATACATTTAGCATAAAGGACCCTAAAAGGAAAATTTTCTGGTTCGGCTCCTTCTCGAAAGATTAGCTGATCTGAGCCAAACTCTTGATACTACTTCCTCATCGATTGTTTTCAAAATATGGCCAAATTTATTGCCATGCAAATTCTCTCATATGGGATCGTCAACATAATGTATGATGGTTGATATATATGGCGTTGACCTTGGTCGTTCGGCTTGAAATCCAATAATGGTCATACTCATTGATCGGTAAGCTAAAAATCTTCAAAATTTCACCATTTACACTTTAGACCTAAAAAGGGGAAAATTACATCGAGGTCCACACATTTAGCACAAAGGACCCTAAACTTAAGCAAGGAAGACATTCGGGTCCGGCTCCTTCTCACAAGAGTAGATGACCGAGCCATACTCTTCAGACTACTTCATCTTCGATTGTTTTCAAAATATGGCCAAATTTTTCAGCATGCAAATTCTTGGATATGGGATCATGACCATAAAGTATGATATAGATATGGCCTTGGTGGTTCGTCTTGAAATTGAAGAATGGTTCATACTCATTGACAACTAAGCTTAAATTCGTTCAAATTTCACCACTTACTTTTAGGTTAGAACTTTACACGGTCGATCAGAGTACATTTTACATCAGGAACCTCAAAAAAGCAAAAATTATATCGAGGTCCATACATTTAGCATAAAGGACCCTAAGAGGAAAAATTCTTATTCGACTCCTTCTCGAGAGATCAGCTGATCTGAGTCAAACTCTTAATACTACTTGCTCTTCGATTGTTTCCAAAACATGGCCAAATCTGTTGCCATGCACATTCTTTAGCATGGGATCATGAGCATAAAGTATGATGTTGATATGGCCTTGACGACCATGGTTGTTCGGCTTGAAATCCAAGAATGTTCATACTCATTGACAAGTAAGCTTAAAATAATCCTATAAATTTCACCACTTACACTTTTAGACCTAAAAAGGGGGTAAACTACATCGAGGTCCATACGTCTAGCACAAAGGACCCTAAAATCAAGCAAGGAAAACTGTCGGGTCCGGCTCCTTCTCACGAGAGTAGCTGATCAAGCCATACTCTTCATACTACTTCCTCTTCGATTTTTTCAAAATATGGCAAAATCTATCGCCATGCAAATTCTTTGATATGGGACCATCAGCATAAAGTATGATGCAGAGATATGGCTTTGACCTTGTGGTCGTTCGGCTTGAAATCTAAGAAAGTTCATACTCATTGACAACTAATCTTAAATTCATTAAAATTTCAGCACTTACTTTCAGGTTAACATTTTACACGGCCGGTGGGAGCATATTTTACATCAAGGACCTAAAAAAGGGGGAAATTACATCGATGTCCATACAATTAGCACAAAGGACCCTAAAAGGAAAACCTTTTGTTGCATTGGTTTGGCTCCTTCTCGAGAGATTATTAGCTGATCTAAGCCAAACTCTTCATACTACTTCCTCTTCGATTGTTTTCAAAATAATATGGACAAGTCTGTTGCCATGCAAATTATCTGATATGGGGTTATCAGCATAAATTATGATGTTGATATGGTATTGACCTTGGTCGTTCATCTTGAAATCCAAGAATTTTTCGTACTCGTCGACAACTATGCTTAAATTTGTTTCAATTTCACCACTTACTTTTATGTTAGAATTTTACAAGGGCGGTGGGAGTACATTTTACATCAAGTACCTAAAAAGGGAAAATTACATTGAGGTCCATACATTTAGCACAAATGATCCTACAAAGGATTTTTTTTTTGTTTTGTCTCCTTACCGAGAGACCAGTTGATCTGAGCCAAACTCTTCGTACTACTTCCTCTTCGATTATTTTCAAATATGGCCAAATCTGTTGCCATGCAGATTCTCTGATATGGCATCATCAGCATAAAGTATGATGTTTATATGGCCTTGACCTTGGTTGTTCGACTGAAATCCAAGAATGTTCGTACTTATTGAAAAGTAAGCTTAAAATCATCTAAATTTCACCACTTACACTTTTAGGTTAGAATTTTACACGGTGTGTGGAAGTACATTTCACATCATGTACCCAAAATAGGGAAATTACATCTATGTCATACATTTAGCACCCCCTAACAATAAGCAAGGAAAACAGTCGTGTATGGCTCCTTCTCGAGAGAGCAGCTAATCGAGACATACTCTTCATACTACTTCATCTTCGATTATTTTCAAAATATGTCCAAATCTACCAGCATGCTAATTCTTGGACATGGCATCATCACCATAAAGTATGATGTTGATATGGCCTTGACCTTGGTTGTTTGGCTTGAAATCCAAGAATTTTCATACTCGTTGACAAATAAGCTTACATTTGTCAAATTTCACAACTTACACTTTTTTCTTAGAATTTTACACAAATGGCGGGGGTACATTTACACCAAGGAACTAAAAAAAGGTAAACTTACACTGAGGTCCATGCATTTAGCATAAAGGACCATAAAATTTAGAGAAGAAACAGCCGGGTTCGGCTCCTCGAGAGAGCAGATGATCGTGTCGTACTCTTCATACTACTTCCTCTTCAATTTAAAAGAAAGATTTATTGTGGAGGGAACTGGGAGTAGAGTAGTACTATTCTGAAGGGAACTGAAGCAGAGGAACATGCGTCCGTTTTCATTTTATTCAACCCGCATCTATACGCTCTATCCCCACTTCTCCTCCATAATACCGCTTTTCGATCCTGTTCACCGCATAGTATAAGAGTGTTTGTTCTTCTCCCTGTCCTGCCTGCCGCCATCGATCTTCCCTCTTTTCTAGAAAACCAAATCAAGCCACTATCCCAACTTCCATCAGCTCCCTTGCGATGGCAGGACCGAGCAAAGACAGTGATGATTCTGAGTTATTCCAACATGTTTTTACCAAAGGCCCGCTTGAAGAACTCATAACCAGATGCGACGTCATCACCGCCGCGAGCCTCACCGGTTCGTCCAAACATCTTCTTGACTCGGCAAAATATAGTGCAACATAACATGCTTCTCAACCGTTTGGCCTCCCCTGTGTTCTTCATTCTCACCCGACTAAGAAACCATGGGAATGCAACGAGTACTTCGAGGGCAAGGGCATGACACGCAAGCTGACGCTGCTGGACATGTTCTCCTCCGACGATGTGTTCCTGAATTATATGGGTAAGCAGTGGGTAGGTACCAATGGAGATTGGATCACCACTGTTGGGTCCGAGTGCAAGTGGGAGCTTGTCAATGTGTACACTCATCAACGTGTTCCTCTCCCACAAGTCAATGAGTTTGTACCCACCAACGATCTGTTTACACACATGCATAATGATTGCCTTATTCTCCTCCAGAAGATTGATATTTGCCGAGCTCCGACAGCTGCTGCTGATTATTTAGATTTCTCTCTTGTCGCTATCTTCGACTACTCAATTGCTACCCTAGATGGCGATGATTATGCATGGATAGTTCTTGAGAACCATTTCCAATGCTATTTCAGATACAGTGATGCACTTATCCACAAGGGTCTAGTGTTTGCAGCCACTGAGAGTGGCAGTGTTTATGTTTGGAATCATCTGTATTTTGGTAAGTTTGATCCATTCTTGTTCTAAACACTAGCTTCAGTTTTAATGGATGTAAACTAGTGTTGGCTGATTTGGCCGTCATTTATTTTTCTAGGTCCTATTCTGCTCCCATCACCACCTGTCGCGCATCTCGAGGAGGGAAACCTTGATGCCATAGATGATGGTGAGCACGAACCTGGTTTATGGTTCTTGGCAATATCTGCAGATGAATCTCGCCTTCTTCTTATCCATACTATGGGCGTTACTGATGAGGAGTTTTATGGCGGTACTTATTATGGTCATGGCAATCATGTTGCTGATCATAGTGTTAATCGCTGCGGTCGCACTTGTGGCACCTATGCTACTGGGTTTGGCTGCAAGGTGTACTCAAAGGACACTGCTTACTTGTATCCACCTAAGCCATGGATAGAGATTGCTAACCTGGGAGCATATTCCCTTTTCCTTGGGTTGAACTATCCGATTAATATTGCGGTAGGTGGCGCAGATGTTGCCCCAGGATATCTGTCGAGAAGCAAATGTGTCTACACCTCCCACCATGCAATAGGACTTGGATATACACCGTTTCCTGTATTCCCTTTTCCTTGGGTTGAACTATCCGATAAATATTGCGGTAGGTGGCGCAGATGTTGCCCCAGGATATCTGACGAGAAGCAAATGTGTCTACACCTCCCACCATGCAATAGGACTTGGATATACACCGTTTCCTAAAATATGTTGCTTCAGTCTAAATACCGAAGAAGCAGTTGTTGGTTTCTCAACCAACGTTGCATGGAAATCTCCGGAGACTCCATTATGGTTCATCCCGAGCATCGCCAATGCCCGCGATTGGAACCAAACTACCGTAAGTAATCGTAATACTATGTAATAGGATAGCTCAGTTTAGATCAAGTGCAGTAGATGGTCTTGCTTTTCTTTTGTAACTTGGCCTTATCATAAACTCATAATCTAGACAAGGCTTTGGGCATTTTGAGTTGCCTATGGAGGTCACACACATGCATTAATGCAAGAAGGAGGCATGCACACAAAATCAGCCTTGATCGTCAGTTTTGTTTCTTCCAATGACGAGTGTTCAGAGAAAAGGGCAAACTGAATCTATCACTTTGAAATGTTGCTAAATATGTCCAAGTGACGCTGAATGTGAACTGTGAATCTGTCGATATTTTTCTTTCTTATTACGTACTGCTACATCTTTCAAATGCTACTGAACCTATCAAAAGTTTTGTTCGATACTTGACATGGGTATACCCTATAGGTACTCGAGCTTGGTATATACGGCCTGAGATACGTACAGACCCACGGTGTCGCCAAGGCCCAAATAAGGAGCTCGAGTAACCTAAGGACTCTCGATTGCTTGAAGAAGAAGAAGAAGAAGAAGCTAAAGATAGTAAGCTTAAAGGGGAAAACCCTAACTTGTAACTGACTCGATCTGCTACCCGAGACCTAGCCTATCTATATAAAGGCTAGGAGGGGCGGCGAGGAGGACACACGCAACCCTAGTTTCCACAACCCTTGCCAGATTGCATCTGCGCACCATTGTAATCCTCGATTCCTTTGATAATTCCACGAGCAGACAAGCAGGAGTAGGGACCTCTACGAGGCCTGAACCTGGGTAAATCTTCGAGTCCCCTGTGTGCTTGTTTGCTAGCTGATAGATGTCTCCAGCGCTCCCTCCTCCAAAACCCAAGTCCATAACAATGGGCATTGATGAGTTAAACCCTCGCCAATTGGCGCCGTCTGTGGGAATTGGGAGTGCTGATGTTGCGGCTTCTTCGACCCCATCAACCGCGATCTACAACTCCGCAACTACGGAGATTCGCCAGCTCTTCGGCGCGTTCGACTTCACCGTCCACACGCCGGCCACTCGCCCGGCTTTTGAGTCCGTGGGCGACGGAATCAGCATGGCGATCGGGAGCTTCCGCTTCCAAGTTGGTCAGATGGGCATGCTTCGCATGCCTGACCAGCCGATAATACCGTCGATTGTTCTAGCATCGTGGTTCCCTCCGTCGATCGGCACCCTCAGCGAGCTCAATGCTCCGGCAACAGCTAGGAGTACGGACAGCGACAGCAGTCACGAATCCGATCTAGGCGATCTGGCAAATGAGGACGAGGCCTACGGCTCCGGATCTGAAAGTTGCAGGAGCAAAAACCTCCCAATCACTTCATGTGCGCCGTCATCAACGCGGGCGACACCTCCGCCAATCGCGATAACACGAGCAACGGAGGCAACGGCGGCATACCTAATGGTAGACCACCGCCGAACGGCGGACCACCGCCAAACGGAGCTCCCGTCAATAACGGAGGGGCAATCGAACCACCAACTATAGTAAACGAGCAAACTGGCGAACGCGTCGTGGTCAGGCTCAATGAGCTTGAATGGGCTCGCTGCCGCGAGGCCCTGCGAGGCAACCCTCTACCCCTCGGCTCCTCGCAAGAACTTCTGATGGGCTACCATTGGCTCCTAGAGGAGGAATTCAAGCGCCAAGCGCAAACAATCTCGCAACTCGAAGCACGCAAAAAGGCGGCATATGTGTCGAGTCTTTGACGTGCTGGGCTCTCCTCCCACGGAGGATCCTCCTCAAAGGGCAACGAGTACATCGCAAACAAAAGGCGATCCCGGATGGCCCATCTCACCGAGCAAGAATGCATAGAAGCTGCAAAGGTCCTCGACTTCAGCTCTATGACAGTCGACACACGGGGCAATGTGGTCCTAACGACGCCGCAAGCTGTAGTGACAGCGGCCACCATGTACCTCCTCAACAACGAGCCGCCAGCTGGAGATCCCCGAGCCGCCATGCACCAATCTACGATTGCAGGCTTGGGAATAATCAAGGCTTCCCTCGACAAGGAGCCAACACCGGAGCCAAAAAAGGGCAAAGCGCTACTCCTCGCCCTCATCCAGTGATGACAGTCACGACCTGTCTCGACCCCGCCGCTCATGGCGACACGACCACAACTATGATGCTCGCGATGACCTCACGCAGCGCAAGATCGACAAATCAAGGGCGCGGCGTGCTCGGTCGACTGACTCGGAAGAAGAAGATGTGGAGCTCTGTGGCGCCAGATGTTTCAGCAGGGCCATTAGGCAAAAGCGAATGCCCAAGGGGTTTAAACTCCCGTCCGAGAACCCAAAGTTTGATGGCCTGCGGGACCCGAAGATCTGGCTGCAGGACTACATCTCCTCCGTCAGGCTCCACGGCGGCAGTCGAAGCACGGCCATGCAATGCTTACAACTATAGCTGCAAGGCGCCGCCCGAGCATGGCTCAACAACCTCCCACGCGGATCCAATCACAGTTGGGAAGAGCTGGTTTACAGCTTCGTGCGCAACTTCAAGGGCACATACAAGCGGCCCGCATCAATCGAAGAGCTGAGATGCTGCCAGCAAAGATCGGGCGAATCACTACGCTCCTACACCCAAAGGTGGTCCATCATCAAGAACTCCGCAGAAAACATCTCAGAGGATCGCGTGATTGACGCATTCAATGGTGGCATGCATCGCATAGAGCTCAGGGAGGAACTGGGCCGCTCAAAGCCCAAAACCATCGACCACTTGATGGAAATCGCGAATCGCTGGGCAGATGGAGAAGATTCGGTGAAAAATCACGCGCACTCCAACGACGAGGCAGAGCTCGAGCGCAGGCGCGACCGCCGAGGCAAACGCCACATGCGCATCTATGATGACCACGACGACGTCAACATGGTCGCAGCCGGCTACACCGACAGACGCGACGATAACCGCAACAGCGGCTATCGCAGCGGAGGATACCGTGACTCCGGGAAAACCACGCAAGTGTGGCAACTCCGCAATCGTGATGAGGCACCCGCAACATCCATTGAAGACAAGTTGTCCGGTCCATGCACCGTGCACTTCTACATCGTCAAGCATGATGGAAAAAAGAAATCCAACCACCTACTCAAGGACTGCCGTGAGTTCCTCAAAACTACATGAGGGACTGGTTCAGATGAATCGCAATGCAGTCGAAAGGGGCTACGGGGCTGCCCAGGCGCCGTGGCACATGGAGCTCCGCCACCACCACCTGGACCACCCCCAAATGCAGCTGCGCCGGACTAGCACCATGGAGGCGAGCCATACCCATGGGCCATGGGTACCATGATGATCCAAAAGGGACGCCCCATAATCGGGTGCAGAAGGCCATCACTCGCCAAGTCAACTTGGCCACAAACTCGCCACCATCTACCACTGAGTACCTCAGCGGAAGCGAGTCCTGCATCACCTTCGATAAACGTGACCATCCGCCCCAAGTACCTCGTCCAGGACACTGTCCCCTCGTGCTCGAGGCACAAATCGGAGGCTTCGACATGAGCCGCGTCTTCATGGACGGTGGAAGCGGCATCAACCTTATATTCGCGAGTACCTTGCGAGCAATGAGGATCCCTCTGAGCTGCTTAGAAGCCTCAGACACAACATTCCACGGCATCGTCCCGGGCAAGGGCGTGTATCCCCTTGGCAAAATTAACCTCGACGTCATCTTCGGCACGCCAAAAAACTTTCTACCCGAGCGCATCGACTTTGAGGTCGTCGACTGGCCCTCACAGGACCAGTGCATCCTCGGACGTGTCGCGTTCGCTAGGTTCATGGCAGTGCCACACTATGCCTACCTGTAGATGAAAATGCTAGGTCCCAATGGGATCATCACAGTCAACGGGAGCTTCGAGAGGTCCGACAGTTGCGACAGGGAATTCAATAGAATTTCCCAGTCCTTCGGCATGCAGGAAGAACTCGCGAGACTGAAGGAGTCGACAGACAACAATCTGCCTCCTCTGAGCCAACCAAGTTCACCTGGCCTGTCCTTCGACTCATCGGTGCACACGAAGAAAGTTCAGGTCCACCCATCGGATCCCGCCAAGACGGCCCTCATCGCCAACAACTGGAGTCCCGCATAGGAACTCGCGCTCGTCGAATTCCTCTGTGAGCACTGGGAAATTTTTGCCTGGTGTCCTGCGGACATGCCAGGAGTTCCCAGGGAATTCGCCGAGCACGCACTCAATGTCAACCCAGACGCAAGGCCAGTCAAGCAGACAATCTGACAATTATCTGAGCCAAGAGCAAAGGTAGTCGAAATGGAGATCAACAGACTCCTCGATGCCAAATTCATACGCGAGATCAAGGAAAGCACTTGGCTCCAACACGGTGCTTGTACCAAAAAAGGATACGGATATCCTGCGGATGTGCGTGGACTTCACCTCTTTAAATAAGCACTGTCCAAAGGATCACTTCCCGCTGCCGCGAATCGGCCAGATCATCGACTCCACCGCGGGATGCGAGCGCCTTTGCTTCCTCGACGCCTACTCAGGCTATAACCAGATTCGAATGAAGGAGGAAGATCAAGAAAAAACGGCGTTTACAATGCCTTTTGGTGTATTCTGCTACAACACCATGCCATTCGGGCTGAAGAACGCAGAAGCCACCTACCAGCGGTGCATGCAGGCTTGCCTCAAGACCCAACTGGGTCGCAATATCCAAGTCTATGTTGACAACATAGTAATCAAGACCAAAGAGGAAGCTTCGCTAACCGATGATTTGCGCGAAACATTCGCCAACCTCGACCGCTACTGGATCAAGCTCAATCCGAACAAATGCGCCTTCGGCATACCATCTGGGCAACTGCTCGGATATCTCATCTCCGCAAGAGGAATCGAGGCGAACCCGAAGAAAATAAAAGCCATACTAGCCATGGAGAAGCCGAAAAACGTAAGAGGCGTCCAGCAGCTGGCTGGACGAATCGCGGCGCTCAGTCGATTCATCAGTCAGATGGGTGAAAAGGCATTACCCTTCTACCAACTCCTCCGCAAAGCTGACAAGTTCGAGTGGACCAATGAGGCGCAGGAAGCATTCGAAGACCTCAAGCGCCTGCTATCCACCTCGCCAGTACTGGTGACCCCACACGAAAGGGAACCATTGTTGTTGTACATCTCCGCCACCAATCAGGTGGTCAGCACAGTGCTCGTAGTCGAACGAGCCGAGGAAAACAAGGTCCACGGGGTACAGCGCCCAGTCTACTACCTCAGCGAGGTCCTCACGCCAACAAAACAACGGTACCCGCACTACCAGAAGCCGGCGTACGGCATCTTCATGACCGCCCGGCGACTGCGCCACTACTTCCAGGAACACCCAATCGTGGTGGTCAACGACGCCCCGCTAGGGCATATCCTCAATAACCCCGACGCCATGGGGCGAGTCACGCTTTGGGGAATCGGATTGTCTCCACGAGACATCACATACAAAAGCACGACGCAATCAAGTCGCAAGTTCTCCCTGACTTCCTCGTGCACTGGATGGAGAACCAGCTCCCCGAAAAACCAGATATGTCCTACCTCTAGACAATGCACTTCGATGGATCCAAGCGGAAGGATGGAGCAGGGGCAGGTGTCATACTGACATCACCCCAGGGGGACAAGCTGAAATATATCCAGCGAATGCAGTTCACCGCCTCCAACAATGAAGCTGAATACGAGGCCTTGCTACACGGGATGAGGATGGCAAAAGCCTGCAGCGCCAAGAGGCTCATTATATACGGTGACTCCAAGATGGTCGTCAACCAAACAATGCATGAGTGCGACACACTGAACGACAACATGATCGTCTACCGCGACCTCTACGACACACTCGAAGGGGATTTTGACGGCTGCGAGCTGCGGCACATAGGACGCGAAAGCAATGAAGAGGAGGATGCACTCGCCAACATATGCTCTACCTGCGCCCCATACCACCTGGGGTATTTCTCGAGCGCATCTGCGAACGCTCCATCAAGCCAAAGGCCGGAGAGAAGAAAACAAGCACGGCAACAGACTCAGGGGCTACGTCGCCCAATGAACCAATGGCACTCGACGACTTGGAACTAGATACAGGACTCGAAGGGCCAATGAGTGTCATGATGATCGAGCAATCCTAGACTCAACTGTACATCACGTACCTTCTCAGCAAGAAGCTACTGGACGATCCGACTGATGCACGACACATCGCGCGGCGATCCAAGGCATTCACTGTTATCAATGGTGAACTATACAAGAGCAGCATCATAGGAGTACTTCAACGATGCGTCTACACGGCCGATGGAAGAGTTGTCCTCCTCGACATCCATGAGGGGACCTGCGGGCACCATGCCGGCAGTCGCGCCCTCATTGCCAAAGCTCTATGAGATGGATTCTACTAGCCTACGGCCATGCGTGATGCCAAGGACATCGTCCAAAAATGCAACGCTTGCCAGCGATTCGCGGACAACCCGCACGCACCTAGCGTAGAGCTCCGGCCAATTCCATTGGCCTGGCCCTTTGCGCAATGGGGACTCAACATGGTCGGCAAACTCCCACGGTCTTCACGAGGAGGCTACGTCTACCTCTTGGTCGCAGTCGACAAATTCACCAAGTGGATAGAGGCCATGCCAGTGACTAACCAGTCAGGGGCCAGCGCAGTCAAATTCTTCGAGTCCATCGTCTACCGCTTCGGAGTGCCACACAACATCATCATGGACAACGGGACAAACTTCACATCCAAGGAGTTCCAAGAATTCTGTGAGAATCTGGGAATCAACGTTAGCTATGCCTCCGTGGCACATCCTCAGACCAACGGTCAAGTCGAAAAAGCTAACGGGCTCGTTTGTGGCGGCATCAAGAAGCGACTCCTCAGGCCACTCGAACAGGCTGCGGGTTGCTAGCCAGATGAGCTGCAATCGGCACTCTAGAGCCTGCGCACAACTCCAAACAGCGCCACAGGGTACACCCCATTTTTCATGGTGCACGGGGTTGAAGTGGTGCTACCCGCTGAAGTACGATACAAAGCACCATGTGTGGCCGCTTACAGCGAGCATGAGTCAACCCTTGCACTAGAAGACTCCGTCGACCTCCTTGACGAGGCAAGGGAAATCGCCGCGGAAAGATCAACGATCTACCAGCAGAACCTGCGCCACTACCATAGCAGGAGGCTATGCCCCAGATCCTTCGTCGAAGGCAACCTGGTCCGGCGACTGAAGCAGCAAGGGAATCTCAAGCTCGAGTCCCCTAGGAGGGACCATACGTGATTACAGAAGTAATCCCAAGTGGCGCCTATCGCCTTCAAGATTTAGAGACAGGAGTCGCATACTCCAACCCCTGGAACATCGTGCAGCTGCGATGCTTCTACCCTTAGTCGTTTTTACTTTTACATTGCAGATAAGGCTACTCATCCAAGGCTACTTAGCCACACATTGTACTTCGTACTGTCCCGCGAATAAAGAAAGCTAAGTGCCCCAAAACTCTGTGTTTTTCCTTTATTTTTCGCAACTTATCCACTCGGGGGTTGCGCCACCCTGTACACATCTGTTCTACGAACTAAAACACGATATCCTGAGTAGCTGGCACACCAATCGAATCCCCTGACAAACATCAACCCATTTGCAACGCACCTGATAGGTTGACAAGGGACTGAGATAAACGCATGGCCAGGCTAACGAAAAGGAGTCGCATAGTGCAACGCACTCACAGAACATACACGCTAACAAGCTCTTTTATACATCATCGACAATCAATTATACACAACATATATACGAACTTTACAACATTGGTACAATTATGTGCAGGATACAACCTAAACTACTATTGCAGCAAGAGAACATTGGTTTGCTCCTCGAAGAACTCGACGATCTCCTCTGCTGGACGATCCACTGCCTGGTAGTGCAGCACCATGTTCTAGACAGACCCCGCTGGCGGCGCAGGTGGTCTAGCCGCAATTGCTAAAACGTCTTCATCAGGCCTATGCAGCCGCACCAGCGACAGAGCAGATTTGGCACCAGCCACCAACTGTTGTCGTACACACTCGCGGACCACACTCAGGTCGTGAAATTTAGCGAGAAGGGCCAGCGGGCTCGATGGAACGGCATCCAATGGAAACATCATCTGATAAATATTCTTCAAGCATGACTGCGACTTCTTCAAAAAATGAAGCACTCGCGACGCACGATCCTGCAGGGTCGCCAACGCGATCGCGCGATCATGATCTACCCAGAAGTACCCACTCGCCTGAAGTTGCTCTTGGGTTAGATCATTCATGCGAATGGCAATTCGATCCTTCTCATCTTGCGGATGGCGCGCGCTGACAACTATACAAGGCAAAAGTGGAAGTATGAGGACAGCACACCATCACGATGACTACAAGGAAAAGATAAGAGTAAGAAAGCTAACATTTAAATTGGTCGCCCAACTGTGTCACATCCCCCAACAGATATTGTTCTCGGGCGGTGGCCTTCTCTGCCTTCAATTTCCAAACATCTGCGTTACCGCGAAGTACGGGCAATTCACGCTCCAACTGCTTCACGCGATCGCGGAGTCGCAAGAGCAGAGATAGCTCGTCCACCCTTGAGCGCGGCGATACCAAAGTGTCATCAAGGTTCCCTCAAAGGATCACTTGATGTGCCCTATCACAAGCCAAGCAAGAAGCAAATAAGAAGACCAAATTGATGCGCAGACAAAAGATTCAAGTACATTCAAGATTAGCAAAAGTATCAGCATATAGACTCGCCAAAAGGCATGTTTTCAACAAAAGACATAAGCTATCCAACTATTACAAAGCTATTGCGGAGCAACTGGTTTCTTCGACTTGGACTTTGGCTTTGGGGGCCTCATCGAGTTTGTGGCAGTATCAGATGCCACTGACTTTCCGCCGGCCCCTGACATCACAGCCTTCACCACCTTCTTGGCTCGCTGCAGCTCCTCAGAGTACTTTGCAACTGTGTTGATCAGCTGTGGCCCATACTTGCCATAGGCAGTCGCGAAAGGAGCAAAGACTACCTGCTGGCCGTCCGCACTAACGGGCATCGCTCTGGAGACCGCTGTAGGATCAACTTTGACTCCATGGGCCTGCACCATGGCGAGTGACATTGACGCACCAGCCGCACGGAGCAAGTTCTTGAAGCTTGAAGGGACGCCCCTGGCAAGAGACTCCACTAGCTCGTCCATGTTCTCGATCAGCTCAGCCTTGGGCACCAGCTCTTCCCGGAGGCGACTGAGCATGCCCTTGGCCTTGGAGAGCATATCTTGAATGTCGGCACTACGGTCCTCGACTGCTGAAAGAGCACCCGCCAAGGCATCGTCACGACGGAGGGCCTGAGGGTCGAAGCTCAAATCGCCAGCATCTGTACAGACCCACACATGGGCACGAAAGTCAGCGCTAACGACAAATTCGAACAGAGAACAATAATGATATCCAAGCAAGGCACCTCAGAGGGCCTTGCCAATCGAGAAAAGTTGTTCTTTGAACAACTTCTCCCTAGCTACGATGGAGGCAAGAAGATCCTCTTCGCGCTTTCGTGCCTCGTCACATGCCGTGATTGCCTCATCGCGGCTCTTCACAGCCGCGACGAGTGTCTTTTCCATGGTGGCGGTGTTGCGTAGAAGGGCATTATGTTCAGCTGCAATACAAAACAAAAGGGATAGACTATCAGTCGAATGCATAACAGCGATGCAGTAGAAGAAGAAGTAAAATGGCACTTACTTTCCACCACGCGATAACGCGTATCCAGCATGGCGTGCTGGCGACCCATCGCAAGCACCTACTCCGCCAGGTGAGCGGCTTCCTTCACAAGGAGCTATCAAAAAAAGGAAAACAACAGAGGATCAACAGATGCCATAGATAAAATCAACTGCAATATCAAAAGAAAAGATGCTACACTTACATGATCCTCCAATGACTCCGAAGTCGATTGATGAGCATTCATCTGAGCAACCATCTGGTGCTCCCCATCGTGCGGAGAGCTGGATGAGTTTTGCCCGGAGTGGGCCGCCAATGGAGGGGAAGGAGTACGCTCAACCTCTTTCTTGGCTCTTGAGGTCGCGACTCCAGATTCTTTCAAAAATTGGACGTCGCCAGAAGATGACGATGCCTGCTGACTGTAAGACAAAACCAACATCAAGAAAAGGCAACTCCAAAGAAGAACCAAAAAGGAAGACTCGAATACTTACCAATCAAACTTATCAAAGTCGAAGGTTTGATCCCCCGACTCTGACGACGATTCCTTCGGCAGCCGCATCTTCTTGCGAGAGGACGGCGCCATGGCACTCACAAGAACGGCAGGGATCGGTGACTCTGCACCAACACCTACACCTTCCGGAGCCGAAGGAGACGACGCATCTTAATCCTTGCTGCGCGAACGCTTGCGAGTATCCGGACTACTCGACTCGGGGGCTTCCTCCTCCACATCAGATGGGACGGTCGACTCTGACTCGTCCGCTTCCAAAGCTTCACGAGGGATAACCCCCTCGGGAAGAGGGGGCATACAGGGCGACACTGCCCAATCCTGCATACAGAAAACAAATTTAAACACAAAGTCTAGAAACGGCAAAGAAGCAATCGACAAACAAAGCTACTACCTAGCACAACTATACCTTAGGAGGAGGTTAGCAACATCGAACGGAGGAACGACTGGTTCACTAGGGAGCACATCCTTGACGGTGTACTTGGTGACCAGTCGAACCCTTTTATCTACCTCACTCGCGGACATGCCATCGGCAGACACGCGAGTGACATCCTCCACGACTGCCCACTGAAACATGGGGTGGACTCTGGCTTACAGGGGCTGGACGCCATGTGCGAATTAGGGCGCAACCTCCCTCCTCTTTGCCCATGCGACTCTCAAGGTCGCAGACATGCTCGTACAGCACATCTGTTTCCGCGGACTCGCCGGGCATAACCACATTCTTCGAGGAGCGCCTCCTCTTGCACGGCGTCGAGGGGTCGAAGGGCGCGAGTCTGAAGTGGTCTCCGTCGGCCTTTTGGTCGCGAATGTAGAACCACTTATCCCTCCACCCTTGGACGGACATCGCCAGCTTGATGTCAAAGTACGTGGCGGATGGATCGACGTGGATTTCGCAGCCGCCTACATCGTAGACTACGAAGCCAGATGCCGATTGGGGCTTCAACTTGAAGAGGTGCTTGAAGAGGCCGAAGTGCGGCTCGATTCCGAGCCGGCACTCGCAAAGGGTAAATGTAGCAAGCTACGTGGAGGATGGAATTGGGGGACATCTAATGGAGCTGGAGCCCATAAAAACAAAGAAGGCCCCTGAAGAAAGGATACAGGGGAAACGAGAGGCCACGGATGATGAACACTAGGAACATCACCCGAAAATCGGCAGGAGGAGTGGGGATTACCTCGCCGCCAGGGACGCGCGTGTCGGCGACTGTGGGCGACAAAACTCTGTCTTGGCGAAGAAGAAGAAGTTCTGAGGACTTGATCACAGATGGACGCCACGCGCCATTCGGGACGCGAGTGCCCGTGCCCTTCTTCTTTCCACCGGCGGCGGTGCTGGTGCCCGATGCGGCGGAGCCGCCCTTCTTCTTCATTGCAGCAGTGGCAGCAGCGGAATCGGCCGCAGCACCTCCCTTTTTCTTCCCCATTCCGCGGCGGCGATGTGACCGGAGGAAGTAGCTAGGAAATACATGGAGCTGGTCCAGCGCCACAAAGGAAAAGAGCGCAAAGAAGCAGAGGAACAGTGGCAATGGCGATGGAGGCAAAGGATGAAGAGCAGTAGATGTGAAATTTACCGTCACCGCACCGCTACTTAACCCCCTGGAAGATGCAATCCAACGGCTAGGAAAAACCCTACCAGACGCGTGGCGTTCATCGTGCTCGACACGTGGAGGAACTGAAGCGCGAACTGTCCCCCACTACTCCCATTACGCGCAGAAATTGAGGAGGAGCGGTTAAAATAAAAGATTACGCACGCCCAGTCAAATTAGAGTCAGGAAATGGGACCCACTGTTCGTCACGTCCCGTTAAACTCGCTCACGCGGGCAACTGAGGTCATGGAATCGTCAGCACTGACGTCATCAAAAACTACGCAGTAGAAGACTTTGACTACTTTAGTCCTTGCTTGAGTCTTCGACTCCACCAAGCACTCTGGGGCTACTCCCATAGGGAGCGCTGGTCGTGCACCCTACGATTTTTTTCTTTTCTTCTCCTTTTTGCAGGACCATGGACAATCAAAGCAAACCCAACCACTCGAAACATGGTTCGACTATGGACATGGGTTACTCCCATAGGGAGCGTCGGAAGCAAATTCGACTAAAACAAGCAAACAAAAGACGACAGCAGTCGCAAAAGTTCTTTAGTCCCTGCCTGAGTCTTCGACTCAACCAGGCACTCGGGGGCTACTCCCATAGGGAGTGCTGGTCGTGCACCCTATGATTATTTGTACAAAGTACTATATGTTGATAACATCCACATTCGAAGCTTATGGCGACACCGCCTCATGATTTTACCTACAAAGAGACTGTGTCTCCTGGGTCACCTGAATCGTCTCCGCGATGATAAAATTTCGGATGCCGTGCTTACAGCGTGAAGATAAGACCTGAATAAGGCCTGACAACGCATTTGCTGTGCACTACCAGAAATATATCCATGCCTACAGGTACGATGAACATGCGTTGACGGACGCGTCGAGTGCTCACACCCATATACTGGAATTCGACTCTTGTAAGACCTCCGCGGCTTGAGTCGAATTACACCAGCACTTTTCCGGATTCGAGTCAGGGGACTCGAGTTCGAATAGATGGGATTGTTTTACCCTAAGGTAGTTAACTGATACCGATACATCGGTTAAATCAGGCACGCGCATCAACAACCCCTATGACATAAACAAAGTAGTCGAAAAATATACTCATTCGTGCACTCGAAAGGCTTCATAAAGTCCCCAGTCGAATCTGCGATTCCACTGGACACTCGGGGGCTACTGATATGGGTATACCCTACTGGTACTCGAGCTTGGTATATACGGCCTGAGATACGTAAAGACCCACGGTGTCGCCAAGGCCCAAATAAGGAGCTCAAGTAACCTAAGGACTCTCGATTGCTTGAAGAAGAAGAAGAAGCTAAAGACAGTAAGCTCAAAGGGGAAAACCCTAACTTGTAACCGACTCGATCTGCTACCTGAGACCTAGCCTATCTATATAAAGGGTAGGAGGGGGCGGCGAGGAGGACACACGCAACCCTAGTTTCCACAACCCTCGCCAGATTGCATCCGCGCACCATTGTAATCCTCGATTCCTTTGATAATTCCACGAGCAGACAAGCAGGACTAGGGACCTCTATGAGGCCTGAACCTGGGTAAATCTTCGAGTCCCCTGTGTGCTTGTTTGCTAACCGATAGATGTCTCTAGCGCTGCCTCCTTCTCCAAAACCCAAGTCCAAAACAATGGGCATTGATGAGTTAAACCCTCGTCGATACTTGTTCAGATCGACCGGTCGAGTGCAGAATATGGTCTCGCTTTCCTTTTGAATCAGTCCTTGCTACATCTATTGAATTGCAATGTCCGCATTGCTGAATATGTCAATTCTTTTGGTCACTGTCTGTGTACTGCCACAATCTGTCAAGTGCTGCTGAATATGAACCGGGAATCTATCTGATATTTTATGGTCTATTCTATACTGCTGAATCTTTCAAATGCTACTGAATCTGTCAAATGTTCTGTTGTTATTATTAGTACAATATTTTGTAGAACAAACTGTGATGTACTGGTACTTGGTTAGATGAAGTGCATTAGATTGTCTTGCTTTTCTTTTGAAACTTAGCATTGTTACAGTTATCTGGATGAGTCTTGGGCATTTTGGGTTGCTATGGGCGGCCACAGAGGCATTAACGTAAGGAGGAGGTACTCACACAGAAGCAGACTTGATTGTTAGTTTTGCTTGCTCCAATGATTGAGTCTATTCGGAGAACAGGCCAAACTGATCGTGTGCCAAGTTTTTTTAGCTGGAACACGAACTGATTCTCTCTGTACTGTTATTGAATTTCAAGCAGGAAAGCTACTGAATCTCTCAAATGTTCTGTCATTTCGAATCCGGCAAAGCACATCACAATGTAATTTTTATTAACCAGGAGAAGAAATCTAGTACTCCCTCTAATCCAAATTAATGTTCTCACGTTTGTCTAGATTCTGATATATCTAGTCATGTTTTAGTGCTAGACACGCCCGAATCTAGCCAAATCCGAGAACATTAATTTGGATCGGAGGGACTGGAGTAGCTCATTCGGCCCCTCTTTAGCCCAGAACATTTTAATCCAGTCTTTTCAGGGTCAGGTACTACTGACCACAGGCCAGCGGAAATTTTAGAAAGGAGCCCATGGAGCATAGCCGAGAACATATTAGTTCGGCCTTTTATGGGTCAGTGGACTGCTGAACACATGCCAGTGAAATTTGAGAATGAAGCCCATGGAGCATAGCCTATGGAATATAACCCACGTAGAGCAATAGCCAAACTCTTTTTAATTTGGCCTTTTTGAGAATTGCCCCCCCCCCACCTCTCATAATAAAAAAAACTCTGCCTAGCCATGTTTTTAAGAAAATACCCCATTATGTGGCATTTTATAAATTGACATGCCAGGAGTGCTGTCCTATTATATTTTAAAAGAGATAAACATAGACACACAAAATATTTTAAGAAGACTAATACAGAAGTTGTAGTACTAATAAAAGTTTAATGATATTTTTTCTATAAATATCATTGTTGTATTTGGCACTCAGTTTACGTTTATTTGATTTAAAGGTCTTTTGTTTGAACCGCCTTTGTGTGTGTGTATCTTGGGTTTACATTTTTTATTTCTTCTAGCAATATTGCATTATGGAGAGGCTGACATCACGGACCCACCAGCATGCAACATCCCTGGAGTTTGTTTTGAGGGTGGGTTCGAAACAAAAGTTTAAATACTTGTACAAAGAGGCTCGCATCGGGGACCCACCAGACAGAACATACAAGGCTGCATCGGGGATCCTTAAGCCAGAACATGCCAGAGAGGCTGACATAAGGGCCCCAGCAGTAAGACCATACACGGTTGCCACGGTGAAAACAGCGGACGCGGCTGAAAAAAGTCCATCACACACACGTTGCACTTACAGAAAAGCTAACATGTCGGACCCATCAAGCCCAAGCATAGCCTACGAAATTAGCCTATCAGCCCCAAGCATAGCCCAATACCTTTTAATTCAGCCTTTTCGTGGTCTTGTGGCCACCGACCGTAGCCCATTCAATTTAGGAGTGAGCCCATGGAATATAAGCCATGACGAATAGGGCATCCGTCCTGAGTTAGCCCAGGATCTTTTTAGTTTGGCCTTTCTTAGCATTTTGTACTTTGAGGCTGACATCTGGGACCCGAAAAAACAGTCCAACATACACACGTTTCTTTCAAATAGAGGCTGTCAGCTAGGACCCAACATAGACATGTTTCCTGCACGTAGGTGGTTGACATCTAGGACCCAGCAAGTTTCCAAGGTCAAAACAGCGGACATGGCCAAAAAAGTACATCATACGCACGTTTCATTTACAGAGAGGCTGATATGTGGGACCCAGCAGCGCTACCTTATACAGATGCTGCATCGAGCAACATAGCCAATTCGAAACAGGGAGGCGCGAGCGAGAAAAAAGTTCAGCATGTACATGTTTCTTTTCATGAGAGGCTGAAATGGGGGACCCAACAGCGTGAGCAAACGGCAGATTCGTCGAGCAGCACTATCTAGTTCGGAAGAGGGTAGCGCTAGAGAAGAAAAATATTCCATCATACCCATGATTCTTCTAATGTGAGGCTGACATAAGGGACCCACCAACCTGAATAAACGGCTGATGCAGCAAGCAAAGCTATCAAGTTCGGAACACGAAGGCACGATAGAGGGTAAAAAATCCATCATACGCATGTTTCTTATAATGAGAGGATGACATGTGGGGCTCAGGAGGTTGGTTAAACGGTAGATGCATCAAGTAGCGCTATCAACTCGGAACGGGGTAGCGTGAGCCAAGAAAAAAATCTATCATACACATGTTTCTTCTAATGAGAGGATGACATGTGGGGCTCAGGAGGTTGGTTAAATATTAGATGCGTCGAGCAGCGCTATCAACTCGGAACGGGGTAGCACGAGCAAAGAAAAATATTCCATCGTACACACGTTTCTTCTAATGAGAGGAGAACATGTGGGTCCTAGGAGGTTGATTAGACGATAGATGCATCTAGCGGCGCTATCAACTTCGGAACAGGGTAGCACGAGCGAAGGGAAAAAATTCCATCATACAGACGATCCTTCTAATGAGAGGCTGACAAGTGGGACCTAGCAGCCTGACTAAACGGCACACGCCTTAATCACTACAAGAAGTATGGTCCGCTAGAGACACTGACGTTCGGGACCCACACGCCTCAAAAGACTTGTGCGAGTCCACATCATGCGAGGAAACGTAAATCTTGCTTCTGCCACATGCCAGCCAAGCTTCCTCCATGTTTTTAGCAGATCCATTATAGTAGAGGGCCGCGAAACCAAAAAAAAGTTTTCCATCGGCCACGGTCGAGCCGAGAATTTCGTCGCAGAAGACGCGCCTTCTACGATGACCGTCAGGCCAATTCGTTGCGGAAGGAAACTTTTCTTGTAGTGATTAAGCAGTAAGTGAAAACCACACCACTAGAATCAATAGCTAACAGATTAGCACACTATCATCACCATCAATTACTCCTAAATCATTCACTGCCTCCATAATCATAACACTAGTTAGGCAAATCTCAACACAGAGGATGAACCCTAATGAGGGATTTCTCACCATAAGCACCCACAGAGTTGCAAGGGAGGACCAAAGGGGGAGAGAGAGGTAGACTTACCTGTAGCATCGCTGGAGTTTAGCAGAGGAAGTAGGGGGCCGACGAGCGCACACGGCGGTACAGGGAGCACCCAAGGGTGCTGCAACCCGCACCGAGCCATACGGTGGCAACCACAGTCACACGAGCAGCAGCAGCGACACCATAGGGCCACCAGAGTCAAGGCACAACATCACGGGAGCGGCAGAGCACCACATCACCGACAATCACCAAACCCTAGGGTTCGGGGTGGAGTCAGCCTGGATGGGAGAGAGGCCCAGAGACAAATCGAATAGGACCAGTCGACGGAGCGGCACCGAATACCCCATCGTGCACCAGGGCGGCAGCAGAGAGGCCTGGGGAGGCCGGAATCACACGACGGTGGCGGTGGCAGCACCGCATCTCCGCGGGGGCGCGAGAGAGACAGAGTGAACGCGTGAGAGAGTGGAGCGAGTGGTACTGGGCCACTCGTTCAAAGTAGGTTTGACCAGCCCAAGTGGGTCGAGTCAGGGCTAGGCCAGCCCAATGGGCTTGGTCCAAATTTAAAAGAGAAAAGTCTAAATGATTTATTAAAAGACCAAAATACCCCTAGGAATTAAAAGGTTCTAAGAAATAAAATAAAAATCCTAAAAATATAAATAAAATACCAACAAACTCCTCAGAATATTCTCTATTCAAAAATAATAATAAAGAGAATTTTAGGTAATTAAATTTAGAACTATTATTATGAATATATATATATATGTTCCTTTTGGAATTTTATAAAAATATACAAAACACTTAAAATTGAATAAAATTCATTTTTAAGATCCCAAAAGGAAGTACTATTATAGAAAAATACTAGTTTGTATTTTTGAAATGTAAATTAAGTGTGATAAAAATAAAGTCTTATTTCCTTAAAGGAATTTTAGTTTAACATTTTAAAGAGTTAAAAATTAAATAAATTCATTTTTAAACACTTAGAATAATACTAGTTAGTATAATAATGCTAAATATTAAAATAATATGAATTTAATGATTTCTTGAATTATACTTTTCTTTTATTAATTAAAATAAACATAAAACCTTTATAAGTTGGGTAAAACATGCAAAGAAGGAAAATAATAAATCATTGCATGACATTATGATACATTGCAAATGTATCTATAATTTTTGATGTTCCATGCTTGGTTTTATCCACATTCTTGTGTTTTGTCCACACTTTGGAGTACTTTTCCTATGATTTCTTGGACTAACCTATTAACAAGAGCCACAGTGCCAGCTGCCTATTTTCTGTTGTTTTTGGTTCCAAGAAAGTCAGAAAATGAATATTCTCGGAATTGGACAGGACAAAAGCCAAAGTTCCTATTTTTCCGGAAGTCATCAGATGCCAGAATACGAGACGGAGAAGGGCTGGGGACCGGCCACACCACCTGGCCGCACGGCCAGGCCTGGCCTGCTCCAGGGGGTGGTCTGGCCGACCCCAGCACCCCCTCGGCCTCTCCTTCCGCCTATAAGATGCCCTCGGGACAAAAACCCTAAGTACCCGATCAAAAATCCACGAAAGAGTCTGTAGCTGCTGTCATCTCCATCCCTAGATCAGGAGGGATCTGAAGCTCTTCCCGGCACCCTGCCGGAGAGGGGAATTCACCCTGAAGGCCTTCTTCATCATCATGCAAGCCTCCGGTGTGATGCGTGAGTAGTTCATCTCTGGACTACGGGTCCATGTAGTAGCTAGATGGCTGGTTCTCCTCCTTTGTGCTTTCATGTTTAGATCTTGTGAGCTCCGTTCATGATCAAGATCATCTATTTGTAATTCTGCATGTTGTGTTTGCGGGATCCGATGGATATTGAGATGCTATTTTAGATTGATTATTGATTCTATCATGTCTTTGTTATTTGTGATCTTGCATGCTTTCCGTTGTTAGTATCTATCTTGGCCAAGTAGATGGTAGCAACTCCAAGAGTTAGTATTTATGCTCGATAGTGGGTTCATGCCTCTGGTAATCTGGGGAAGTGATAGAAATCTCTAAGGTACTAGATGTGCTGTTGCTACTAGGGAGAAACCAACAATCCTTTGTTCATAGAACAATTGTACTGTTTACATTACACGCAATTCGTAAAGCAATAATCTGTTGCTTGCAACTTAATACTGGAGGGGGTTCGGATGATAACTTGAAGGTGGATTATTAGTCATAGATGCAGTTGGATGGCGGTCTATGTATAATGTTGTAATGCCCAATCAAGTTCCAAAGGAGTCAAGATGATTAGTATATGCATGTATTGCTTTCTCGATGTTTGTCAATTGCCCCGCTGTAATTTGTTCACCCAGCATGTTATCTATCTTAAGGAGAGCCACCTCTAGTGAACTATGGACCCCGGTCCTTTCTTTTACATTCAATCTATAAACTATTTACTGCTTTGTGTTTACTTTCTGCAAACTATTACTTCCTTCCATTCGATACGTTTAATCCTTGGTTTTCAGCAGAACCGATGAGATTGACAACCTCATCGCAAGTTGGGGACAAAGTTATGTGGTTGTGTTGTGCAGGTCTCCACGTTGCTACTGGCACCGGTAGTGCGCCCTGCCAACGTTCAACTAGCTACACCTTTGGGGTGTTTCCTTGCTCCTACTGGATTGATAACCTTGGTTTCATACTGAGTGAAAACTTGTTGTTGTGCTCATCATACCTTCCTCTTGAGATTCCCCAACAAGCTCGATATAATTTGGGCCATCAAGCATATTTTCTGGCGTCGTTGCCGTGGAGTCAAGTACATCTTCACAAGGGGAGTCCCTCATAACCAATCTCTTTACTTTGTTATTTTTGTTTTGCTTAGTTTCTTTTTTCTTTGTTTGCTTGTTTTGTTATCAAAAACACAAAAAAATTAGTTTTACAAGTTTGATTTCTTATTCAAAAACACACAAAAATTAAGTCTCCTTTAGTTGTCACCTCTTCCTTAGCTCAGCATGTTGATCCTAAATTCACCCTGAAAGACCTTTCAATTGGTAGTGGTTCTATAATTGGGAAAGATAATATTGAAGAACTCTTCAATCATGTTAGTAAACATGAGGATACTGAGGATAGATCCCTTGTAGAACTTGCTCCAAACTATGAGATTGCTACAGCTTCTTTAATTCACATGTTAGAATCTAGGTTTGTTAACCTCAACCCCTTAATGCAATTATGTTTCTTAAGCTTAAAGAAATTGAGGACCCTGAAAAGAGGGCTTTTATTCTAGAAACTTTGTTTAAGGAGTTCTATGATGTTGCCAAAGAAGCTAGAAAAGTCTTTGAACGTTTCAATATGCTAGGCTCATGTGTAGATATTGTTGGTACAGGAGAAAAGATGAACAAAACCGAACCTAATGGGGAGGAACCTAAGATACCAATACCCTTTAAACTGGTAGCAATGCATGAAGCCATAGAAAAGAATCTTCATTGGATCGTTCCTGAAACCCCGTTTGATGAAAGTAGTGAACCTAAGAGCACAGAGAGAGGATCCTCTAGAACTTATTTGGATGAGATGCCTTATCTTGTTGAAGATATTTCTGGTATTGATCTTAATGCTTCTTCACTTGAGAACACTTGATTCTCTTTCTTGCTTCTTATGCCTAACTTAAAGGCGTTAAAGAAAAGTACTTATTGGGAGATAACCCAAAAGTTTTAGATGAGTCTTGGAAGTTATTACTTCAGTAATAACCGCTCCTTATCCTTTTTATTTGCTTTTTGTGCCAAGAGTAACCTCTAATGAGAGAGAAGTAATGATTAGGAAAGTTGTTGTCCCGAAACAGATTTATGTGCTTCACCGTAAACATTCGTGTAAAATCTCTGAACGTCTTTTTGAGACGTGAATTTTTGTGCTTCTTCCCCAGGTTGTTATCTAACTTTAATTAGTTCAACACTTTTTTATTTGATCAACAGAAGGTCTTCGAAAAAAATTCGTCTTTACCTGCTGGTTTGTTTTGACAGATTTCTACCATTTTCTGCATTTGCTTCTTGTTGGTTCCTTTTTGAGTTCTTTTAGGGAATTGAGCTTTTTGAGGGAAGTGATTCAGTAGCTAGTGTTATAATGGAAGTTTATTTGGTGTTAGAACTGAACCTTAAGACTTATTTATCTTGAGTGCACTAATGTTGCTAATAAAGATTGTGTGAAGTTTTGTATGAAGGAAAAATTTCAGGTGTATGGAAGGAATGAGTAATGAGATGAAGGATAGAATAAAGCTCAAGCTTGGGGATGCCATGCGTGTCACCACAAGAAATATCCAAGAAGTACAAGCGTCAAAGCTTGGGGATGCCCAAGGCATCCCCTTCTTCATCAATAAAAATTCTAGGTTTCTTCCAAACGCTTCATTTTTATTGTTTCATGCATGTTTGTGTTGTTCTTGGAGCGTCTTGTTTTTCGTTTTTGTTTTGGTTTTTCCTTTGCTTTGGTTTTCTTAGTTTGCTGAATAAATTTGGTTGGACCGCCTCTTTCAGACATTGGTTTTCAAATAGTTTGGTTCGGTTTGGAAAAAAGTAGGAAAGTTCATACTTATGTGGTAAAAAGAGCTTGTTTTTGACTGTGGCCTATGCTTTGTCATGCCATGTTTGATATTGTTTTGGCTTTATTCTTAGTATTCTTTGATGTAGCATGACTTCTTATAAACAATTGAGATTGCTTAATGTGCCTTGGATGAATCATGCGTTGTTTTAGCATATTAAAGCATAGTATAGTGGTATTCTCCTTTGATGCTTTATTTGGGTTGACTTGGCGCATGCTCACACCATGTTATGACTATCTCAAGTCACCATAGCCTTTATGATCCTTTAGTTTTCAACTTGTAGTATCACTTTATGCTTTGATCAATGATGTTTTGTCGCTCTGCATGATTATGGCCATTATTGCTCTCTTAGTTTGTCGCTCCCAGTCTTTTGCTAGCCTCCACAACCAAGTATGAGTTCCACTCATGCATCCAACTCCCTAAACCAAGTTATTCCAAAGAGTCCATCATACCTACCTACTAGCTTATGCTATTCCAAGTATATTCATGCTTTTGTTTACCTTCCAAATTAAACTTGTTATGAGAAAACTAGTGATTAAAGCTCTCACGAACTTGATGGCACACTTTACTTTTCTTGCCCTTAATAAACTTGAACCATTGGGTCCTTCTTTGTTGCGTATATGCTTGCGCTTTATAAGTTGAAATTAGCAGAACCATGTATCATGGGGAACGCTTTCAACATTGCACTTGTACTTTGTACCCCGTTGATATCATGTTCTTTTGCTTATGGATCCCGGCGGTGTGAAATAAAAGTGGAACTTGTAAGATCATGGAGTTTGTATGTGTGTTAGAGAAACGCCTGGGCCGCTAGCCTAAGCCATGCCTAATCATGGTGGAAACTTGCAGCATCACCATAATGAGCACTCTATGAAGCATCCTCAATAAAAACCTATGCAAATAGCAAATAAAAAGATTGCTGAGATGCTCATTGTCTGCTTGCCTTGTCATTTTGATTATGGGATAGCTCCTGTATCATGTGCAAGGGGTACCCCGTTGGCGGTTCTTTATGATACATATGTACTTACAATGACAATAGCTTACTTGTGACTAAAGTTGAGTAGCATGAGGTTCGGTCTTCGGAAGTAAGGGGCATGAGATTTCGGTTTATAACTTGTCAAGCATATCCTCTTAGTTGTGTCACTTTAACCTTAATCACCTTCAAGATGCTTATGATAGGGGCAATGAGATCTGAAAGCTATAAGTACCATAATTTTTGGAAGCTCTTTATGAGACTTGAATCCCTGCTTCCTTCTATGAAGGCCTTTCTTCCACCATTATATTGAGTCTCCACCTTCTACCTTTATGCACCTACTTTGAGAGCATAGTGGCCATTCTTAGTTCTATGTGCATTGTCCCAAGACTAGTTGATTGATGCATAACTTAATATTGCTTGTTTTAAACTATCTGTATCTAGTCACTCTTATGAACTTTGAAGGTGTCCTATGCATTTATATTTGCTACTCTATGAGGGACAAGCTGAATACTATTATGCTATGTTTTCTTTATGTGAAACAAACAAACTTCTTGCAAAGCATTGTTATTCATGAATCTTTTGTTTGTGCCTTTTCATGTTGCATCATAGTTTCTTTGTCTTATTGCTAGAACTTTGTCTTTCATGTTATGATTAAAGTACTATGATCCTAGCTTTGAATGTTTCACAAATACCTTGATCAAGTCTTTGATGGCGCATGTCACCTCAAAAATTATTCTTTCTTTTTATCACTTACCTACTCGAGGACGAGCAGGAGTTAATCTTGGGGATGTAGATACATTGCAAATGTATCTATAATTTTTGATGTTCCATGCTTGGTTTTATCCACATTCTTGTATTTTGTCCACACTTTGGAGTACTTTTCATATGATTTCTTGGACTAACCTATTAACAAGAGCCACAGTGCCAGCTGCCTGTTTTCTGCTGTTTTTAGTTCCAAGAAAGTCAGAAAATGAATATTCTCGGAATTGGACGGGACAAAAGCCAAAGTGCCTATTTTTCCGGAAGTCATCAGATGCCAGAATACGAGACGGAGAAGGGCTGGGGCCGGCCACACCACCTGGCTGCACGGCCAGGCCTGGCCTGCTCCAGGGGGTGGTCTGGCCAACCCCAGCACCCCCTCGGCCTCTCCTTCCGCCTATAAGATGCCCTCGGGACGAAAACCCTAAGTACCCGATCAAAAATCCACGAAAGAGTCTGTAGCCGCCGTCATCTCCATCCCTAGATCGGGAGGGATCTGAAGCTCTTCCTGGCACCCTGCCGGAGAGGGGAATTCACCCTGGAGGCCTTCTTCATCATCGTGCAAGCCTCCGGTGTGATGCGTGAGTAGTTCATCTCTAGACTACGGGTCCATGTAGTAGCTAGATGGCTGGTTCTCCTCCTTTGTGCTTTCATGTTTAGATCTTGTGAGCTCCGTTCATGATCAAGATCATCTATTTGTAATTTGCATGTTGTGTTTGCGGGGATCCGATGGATATTGAGATGCTATTTTAGATTGATTATTGATTCTATCATGTCTTTGTTATTTGTGATCTTGCATGCTTTCCGTTGTTAGTAGCTATCATGGCCAAGTAGATGCTAGCAACTCCAAGAGGTAGTATTTATGCTCGATAGTGAGTTCATGCCTCTGGTAATCTGGGGAAGTGACAGAAATCTCTAAGGTACTAGATGTGTTGTTGCTACTAGGGAGAAAACAACAATCCTTTGTTCATAGAAAAATCGTATTGTTTACATTACACGCAATTTGTAAAGCAATAATCTGTTGCTTGTAACTTAATACTGGAGGGGGTTCGGATGATAACCTGAAGGTGGATTATTAGTCATAGATGCAGTTGGATGGCGGTCTATGTATAATGTTGTAATGCCCAATCAAGTTCCAAAGGAGTCAAGATGATTAGTATATGCATGTATTGCTTTCTCGATGTTTGTCAATTGCACCGCTGTAATTTGTTCACCCAACATGTTATCTATCTTAAGGAGAGCCACCTCTAGTGAACTATGAACCCCGGTCCTTTCTTTTACATTCAATCTATAAATTGTTTACTGCTTTGTTTTTACTTTCTACAAACTATTACTTCCTTCCATTCGATACGTTTAATCCTTGGTTTTGAGCAGAACCGGTGAGATTGACAACCTCTTGGGGACAGAGTTCTGTGGTTCTGTTGTGCAGGTCTCCACGTTGCTGCTGGAACCGGTAGTGCACCCTGTCAACATTCAGCTAGCGACACCTTTGGGGTGTTTCCTTGCTCCTACTGGATTGATAACCTTGGTTTCATACTGAGGGGAAACTTGCTGCTGTGCTCATCATACTTTCCTCTTGGGGTTCCCCAACGAGCTCGATATAATTTGGGCCATCACATTACTATGCATTGCATAGTGCTTCTTTAAATATTGTCCTTACCGAGCAATAATGGTTTTCTGTAGATACCAGAGCTCAAGGTCAAGTGGAAGTATCTGACTTCACTACCTTGCAATCACAAGGCAAGTTCACCACTTGCTCATGTCCTTTGAGGAGTCTCTATGAAAGTATTTGAAAATTGTGTGTTATCACCTACGTTCTTAAAGAGACAGAAATTAATATTTTCCTAAACAAATGAATGCTATTATCATCCTAAGTGATTATAAATACTAAGGATGACAATGGAATCTAGGATTCCAGTTGCCAAATAACTAGGACTTAATAACCCATGACATCAGTGATTCTAGCGCCATATATTACATGTTAACCATGAGATTTGGAATGGGATGGAGAAGTTAGTTGTATCTTCTTCCTCTAACATGTATCCGGATGCGCAGGTCGTGGCTATTATCCTTGTAGAGTGCATTAATTGGTAATTCGTAGAGGATATACAGCATATGGGTGGGAACCCTCAATGTCCCACGATAGTTCTGGCATCTGAACCGTCTGTACTAACCATTGCCATAATTCAAGATGTGGGCATGGCATACACCAAGGGACATGCGGGGTCGCGAAGGGGGCATGGATTAGCTTGGATCACCTACTGGGCCCCACATCACGGAATTGTGGACGAGAAAGTACGCCTGGTTATGCAACAAGGAGTTGGTCTCTCATGGGTAAAGCAACGCACCTCTATAGAGTGTAAGAATCATGACATGTTACTCCCGGGTTCCGGAAAGGAGCTACAAACACGGCAGGAAAGGAACTCCATGAAGTTCTGGTCAACCTGTGAAGGCCGATGGGCATAGTTTTTGATGATAAAATCAATCTTTGAAGAAATGTTTACCAAAACTGCATAGTACCAAGGACTTATAGACCAAGGTGGTAGTTAGAGCATCAAACTTCCCACCTTGCATATAGTGAACTTGCTGGGTAAAGCTGTTACCTACCCTTTCCTTTGAACCCCTTGCTAGACTTTGAGGGCTGGGGAATGACCAGGTGTATGCTATGGAGGTCCAGAACAATGTCTACTATGAAGAGTCGGACCTGTCCGGTGGAATCGAAGGGGTGGACTACGAGATACACTATGGAGCTGAAGACAACGAGCCGAGCAGCACGAACCCTATAAAATAAGCTGTTGAGCTCACGTCTTTATTACCGTTGTGTTTTTTCATTCTTCCGCTAAACTTATGAAATAAATTATTTGGTTTGTAAGTTTGAATCTCTTGAAGTCTCGAACTTCTAATGTTGCAATAATAATGAAGTGTGTACATTGTAATTTGGACCCGCAATGTTTCTATTGTACCACTTTGAGGGATGTGATATTTATGGAACGGTGTTCTATGGATGTCATGTCAACGACTATAGTGTACTACACATGCAGAGGTATGCTGGGTCACCGTATAATAGAAATAAACTATTCATCACAGGTCCATGACCATAAAAGATATCATTCATATAAATCAAACAACCATTGTTTTTAGACTTAAATGAATAACCACTTCGCATCAAACACGATCTAGATATAATGTTCATGCTCAGTGCAGGCACCAAATAAAAATTATTCAGGTTTATAACTAATCCCGATGGTAGGTGGAGAGACAGCGTTCCGACGACGATCGCATCAACTCTTGATCCATTGCCGACACACATCTTGACCTCACCCCTTGCTAGCGGTCGCTTGTTCCGTAGCCCTTGATTCGAGTTACATATATTAGCAACCGATCCAGTATCAAATACCTAGGTGCTACTATGAGTACTAGTCAAGTACACATCAATAACATGTATATCATATATACATTTATTTGCCTTGTCGGCTTTTACTAAAGCCACATATTCGGGGCAGTTCCGTTTCCAGTGACCATACTCTTTGCAATGATGGCATTCAGCATCAGGCTGAGGGCCTACCTTGGTCCTTTTCTTAGGTACAACAAACGATTTGCCACCCTTCTCGAAGTTACCTTTAGGCTTACCTCTTTCCTTGGAGATGGCGATCTTATCAACCATCAACTCATAATGCCTTTTCTTTATGTCTACTTCCGTAGCCAACAGCATGGCTGTGAGTTCAATGAGCGATCCAATCGCACCACTTATCTTGTAATTTAGTACAAACTCTTTGTAGCTGGGTGGGAGCGACTGCACAACTCTATCTGGCATGGGTATACCCTACAGGTACTCGAGTTTGCTATATACGGTCCAGATACGGTGGAAGCCCACGGCGTTGCCAAGGCCCAGTGGAGAATTCGAGTGGCCCACGAACTCTCGATTTCTTGTGAGACAAGAAGAAGCTTAAGATAGAAAGTTAAAAGGGGAAACCCTAATTTGTAACCAAATCGATCTGCTACCCGAGACCTAGCCTGTCTATATAAAGGCTAGGAGGGGGCGGCAATGAGGACACACGCAACCCTAGTTTCCACAACTCTCGCCAGATTGCATCTGCACGCCCCTGTAATCCTCGATTCCTTTCGTTAATTCCAAGAGTAGACAAGTAGGAGTAGGGACCTCTACGAGGCCTAAACCTGGGTAAAACTTGCATCCCTGTGTGCTTGTTTGCTAGCCGACTGATGCCTCCAGCGCTCCCTCCTTCTCCAAAACCCAAGCCCATAACAATGGGCATTGACGAGTTAAACCCTCATCAATTGGCGCCGTCTGTGCGAACTAGGAGTGCTGATGCCATGGCTTCTTTGGCCCCATCAACCGCAATTTACAACTCCGCAACAGCAGAGATTTGCCAGCTCTTCGGCACGTTCGACTTCACCATCCACACGCCAGCCACTCGCCCAGCTTTCAAATCCGTAGGCGATGGAATCAGTCTGGCGATTGGGAGCTTCCGCTTCCAGGTTGGTGAGATGGGGCATGTTCGTCCGCGGTACCAAAGTTCGTAGGCCAGCGCATGGCAGTACCTAAGTTGCCTGAAATTACCGTGTTTCGAAAAGTTGGGCTGCCAACTACTAAGAGGGGCCATTTCGAGGCAAACTCATCTCACCCCTACCAAATTCAAACATTCTGTTAAACTGCCCCGTGAAGTAGACGGTCGGGACTCTCATGTCGGTCATCTGTCCGTGACGCGAGCGCCAACGCGGCAACCTCTTAGGCAAATCGAGTAGCTAAGTGGATTGGATGCGTTGACCAATTTCATAAATCCATTCCCAACTTTCCCCTAGCACCGGCGGCGTCGGAATCCACCCTCCAGGCAGGACGATCCCTTCAAACATTTGACTTCCGGGGCCAAGTTGCTGCGCCCAGTCACTGATCCCGAGCTCCAATGGCGCATGCCGTAGCCACCGCTGCAAGGCTCTAGCCTGCCTCTGCCACCGACGAGCCAAGCAGCTTAGAGGATGGTAGATCCTACTATCAAGAAAGAAGAAGTTATGTCTACAAGCGGGTGAGCTACCCTTCTCTTTGCTATTCGCACTAATTACAACTGCTAGCTGGCTACTGAACCTCAAATTATTTGTTATCCCAATGCTGACAAACATATTTTGTCCACAATTTTCTGTCAAGTGGGATCTGCGCAGACCCCCCTTACCTGGTTACGGTAGTCCTCTACAGGTACGACTCTAAGGGCAAGAGGTATGGACACCATTGTTTCACGATGGAAGAAGCGCCTGCGCAGATCTGCACTATATCTGGTATTGTCGCTGCTCTGTGTAATCATGTTGAATTATGGCCAAAGCAGACTGCAAAGTTCAGCTTCATGGATGAACGTGGCATCATGGTTCCTATAATGTGTGACAGTCAGCTAATTGGGATGATGAAAAGGTATGCTTTGGCTGCCATGTTTGAGCTGAAATGTGATGTACTAGATGTGGAAGCTTCTGCAACTAGGATTCGCCCTTCTATTCTTGGACAGGGTGGTTGCTCGAACCCAATTAGCTCCTGGTAAGCAAAGGTCTCTTGGGGTTCGCATGTTTGTGCTGAATTGTAATTTTTGTTTTATTTACTCTGTAGATATTGGGTAGTTATGCAATAGTCTTGTTTCTTTGACAGGAAGAGCTGCAAGGTTAGAAACATGATTGTCGGGTCAGTCATTTTGCTGCGCAAAGAAATTAAAAACGAGTGGAAAGATGTCATTTTGCTGCCCGAAGAAATTAAAAACGAGTGGAAAGATGATGTTGGACATGATTCTGGTGCCCATTGTCCCGGCGATGCAGAGTACGTGAAGCTAAGAAATTGGCACCAAGGAAGAGGAAGAAGGCAGGAAATGAAGAAGCCAGTGGACGTGAAGGCTTGGCACCCAGGCTGCGGAAGAAGGTTGTTGGCAATGAAGATGCATAGTAATGTGTTGAACTTGAACCTATATATGTAATTCTGTTAAATTCTAGAGTTCTGTGTGTGGCATGTTGCTTGGCGAAACAATCTACCCACGTTCTCTGAGTAAAACGTACCGCGACTTAGGGTTTGGAAACGCCCGAGTCAATAGTTGAATCCAAAATTGTGATTGTACCACTGCTATCTGAAAACAAGGATCCACCAGTTCCACGATTGCTGAGGGGCAGGAGGTCTCCAAATACGACGGAATGTAAGTGGCACAGAAATAAATTATTTAAGCTGCCACACTCCACGAAGCAGCAACTTATTTCAGATGCTGCACAATGACGTGGCAACATAAACAACAATGTTCTCACCGATAATTCCCAGATGAGGAGGAAATCGGTACCACTTTCTGGCCTAATCTTGAGCCCGTCTATCTCACCGCCTCTCTGCTCCTGCATCCCCTGCATCTGGCGAAGCTCCCGGATCTCCAGTAACCGGGTGTACGTGCTTCACTTTATAAATTGTGGTTGTGCCATTTGCATGCGGCACAATCCACGTAGATTACGTTTAAACAAACCACCAATGTCATAATATACTAGTAGAAAAGGTGTCTTTGGTCCACGGTCACGTTCCCAATCTGGGACAGAGATCTAAATCGAGGCAGAAATTGATCTAAATCACAAATTCTTCCACACATTAATCGAGACAGAGATCTAAATCGAGGCATTTCATTACTTCAACCACAAATTCTTCTAAACAAAGGTGCGATTTCACATCCTACATTAATTCAACCACTAGTCAACAATTTCACTTCCGATGCCGCTGTCCTCCGAGCCGCCGGCTTCCTCATCGCTATCGGACAGAACCTCCATGATTTCCGCATTGTTCGCGAGACGGAGCACCTCTTCGCGGCGAGCGGCAGCGATGACGGTGAACTTGGTCCATCCAGGGACGGACCAGAACCGCTCCCGCCCTTCTCGGTTGCGGAGATCCCGGTGCACCACGTGCCTGTAAATGATGTGGTTGCCAATCTTGGCCTTCCCCTCCTTCTTGAATAGCGCCGTCCAGTACGGGCTGGCCGCCGCGTACCGGGGCAGCGCCCTCTTCCACGTGGGCATCTGGCGGCAGCGTGCCGCGATTTGGCTCTCCATCATGGCTCTGTCAGGGACGAGGAGCGGAGCCACCGGCACCCCCGCATAGCTGATGCGCCATCCGTGGGGCACCGTCGCGGCCGGCGGCGCGAGGATATCGAAGTGCGGGAACATCACCGCCTCGTAGAAGTTCAGCGAGGGCATCTCCATGGCGGCACGGTGGAGATTGGAGAGGGAGCGAGGGGCTGGACGACGAAGCGACGGCGCGGTGGAGATTGGAGAGGGCGAGGGGATGGGCGATGAAGCGACGCGCTGTGGCGCCTCCTATTTGTACACGAGGACGACGAAGCGACGGGCGGAATATCCAAGGGGCATTGGTCATACAAAAGGAAGTAATGCCGGGTTAAGACAGATTAACGGTCGACCATTTTTTTACTCCCAGGACTCCGGGGCCAATAGTTCAGACCGCTAGGTCAACAAGTACAACTATTACAACTTAAAAAAGTCACGGAGCTTAAGCTAAATAGAACTAGTTATCACACATCTCCTTGATCTTCCTAACCTTAGCCCGATGCGCATCTTCCTGCGAGAGCAAGGATCGAATCGTCTGCTCCTTCCTTTTAGCATCTTCCTTGCATAGCTTCAATTGTTTCTCTGCATTTTCCTCATACACTTGTCAATACTCGTAGTTGTGAACTGCAGGACTTTGGCCTGGTGGAGATCATTCCTTGCTTGATTCAGTTCTTGATCTGCTTTAGCCTTCAGGGCCAACGTCGTGTCCCTCTCCTTCTCGACTTTGCTAACCTTGTCTTGCACCCACCTGAGATCTCGCTTATGCTTGGTCGTGTCAACTGGTTCCCATAGCTTCATCTCAACACTATCAAGAAGTGAGCTGAATACGGATTCTTTCAACTCAACAGTCATTTCCCATAGTTGTCCAGCGTTTTTCTGCATCGATTTGGGCTACCCGGATCTACCCTTTGACAACACTTCAACTTCCACCTTGCATCATTGCACGATGTCCTTGACATCGTAGAAACCTCCTGCCTGCATTTCGTCCTTCGAACGCTACAAATTAGCAGGCAACATATCCATGATTACATAGTAGAGGACTGTCTTCATCCGCTAAACCATGATAGTCAGAGTCATACATCGTCTGGTTGGCCTAACACAGCATTCGCGCATGAGTAAAAAGATTAGATCTAGCTCAAAAAATTAGATAACTAGCCACAGATGATAGAAATAGAGATGAGAGACTCACATCGAAATCACCGTCCCTGTCATCACGACGCGTTTCCTCGCCGTCTCCCCTTGAACCCATGGCGAGAGGGGGGGGGGTGGCTGCCGGAGAGGGGATTGGGATGGAGGTGCCGTCGGCTTGTGGCTATGGCATGATGGGAGTGAAGTGGGGAAAGTGGCTTCGAGGGGAAGGAAGATAAGTACGGGGAGGAAGAGAAGTAATGGGGACGTGACACTGGGGTGTGGCCCACTGAACTCGTGAGACGTGACACTCGCAACAGGGGAGCGCCCGGTTGTTGCCAAATTTCTAGAGCAAGCGGGGCTAATCATGCGCAGAACAGCCTACTCGCGGATCGCTCTCACGAAG